>WBNH01001825.1:59595-80499 GCA_013401255.1 Urocolius indicus | reverse complement strand
AGCAGTGGGAAGGGTGAGGAGGCCTCTCCCTGAGATGCAGAAGTGGCAAAGTTCATCTGTAATGAACTGACTGCAACCCCCATCCCCTGCACCGCTTGTGGGGAAGGAAGTCCTGGAAAGAGGAGGAGTGGGAGAAAGCGTTTTTAAGACAGTTTTATTTCTCCCTAAGTTGAGTCTGTTTTGCCAGTGACACTAATTGCCAAGTGATCTCTCTGTCCTTATCTCAATTCACAAGCCATTTCATATATTTCTCTCTCTCTGCTGTCCAGTTTAGGAGGGGGAGTGATTTTATGACTGAGTGGACATCAGGCTGAACCACCACAAACACCTTAAAAATACCAGATCCTCAGGTATTTTCCTGTACATCTAACCTGTCAGATCTGTCTCCAGCATGTGTGGCAGCAACCCCCAAAAAGATTCAAAACAAGATAAAAATGAATGATATATAGATGTAAAAGTAACTGTTCATCTTCCAGTCCAGGAAGTGATTCTGTTTGAGAAATGCTGAACAAAAATGAGTGATGGCTTATAAATGTCTCTTCACCGGAGCAACTCAAGCATCCTTAACCATATGTATTGAATAGGATACAGCATTAGTGTATACAAAACACTTTCTGGGAGCTTTCACATTCATACAGCAGTGACTATAATACTGGTGGGTTAGCTGCCATCAGGATTGGGTTTATCTTACCCAGCTGCAGGTGTCAAAAAATACAGGCTTGCTTTAAACTATATTCTTGAGCAGTTGTCAGAAAGAGGAAACTGCCCATGGTGAATCTTGTTAAAACTCCTTAGGAATCAAAATTTACATGAACATCAGAGAAACAGCTCTGCAGGTCAGCGTGACAGTGGAGTTCTGAAGTCCCTTAGGCAAAAAGCTACTTTATCCAACTGGAATGCAGAATTTCCCTGAAAGAGATCTCAGCATGAAAAAAAATCTCCAACCCACTGCTCTCAGTTTCTTGCTAATAACTCCCAAGTTACTGGCAGATTGGAGATGAAGGGTAACGGAGTCACATCTCCCTTAGATGGAATTCAAGTGAGGAACTAGACAGAAAAAGAGTAAAAAGAGTACAGAGTAAAATCAGAGAAGTAGTTCTGAAGAACCTACACAACATGGCTGCAGCCAAGGAGCATGACCAGTCTCTGTGCAGCATGGTGTGTTACCAGCAGTGGTCAGGAACACTTGCAGGAGATGCACTGAGCTGTGCTCCCCCATCGTCCCTGAGGATCCTGGCAGAACGTGAGACAAATAGCAGTGTAACCAATCATCACACTCTGAGATAAACACACTAATATTTGTGGCTTATTAAGAATGTTTGGGTTTTGGGTTGGGTTTTTCTGTTGTTCAGCACCTTTCAAACACAAAACTTTGGCAGAAATTGAACAAGAACAAAAAAACCCAAACCACAAGCAAGTGACATGACTGCTGCTGGACTCCTGAACCCAGCCTTCTACAATCATCTTCTTATAAATCAATACCCTTTAGAAAAGACAATCAAGATCTGAATGACCTAAAACAATGCATTTCTAAAAACATGACGTTCTTTATTCAGAGTGAAGACAACTCAGAGCTGTTTTGAGTTAAGAAAGAATTAAAAGCAGCCAGAAACCTACAGGGGATTGTGCATATCCGTCAGGGAACCATGTATCTGATGCTGCCAATCCATCTTTGTGCCACAAGTAAGTAATGACAAAGATTTCTTTGAACTGTTGCATTTGAATTCCATCACTCATCTCCTCAGGGTCTCCACCAAAAGTGGCGGAAGAAAAGCAAATGTAAAAAATTCTTTCTAGGTTGATTACACAGAGGAATAGGAAAAAGAATCGCATGCCTGTCTCCCAGTTCATTCAAGACATACGCCAGACAGGAGGTATTAGTCACTCTTCTAAGCACAATATTAGGATGTTGACTGCAGCCAGTCAAAGACTGATGCTGGAGAATGGAGCCATCAAATTCATTTCCTGGTCAAAATTCACAATCAAAAGAGAGATTTCTCAAGAGGGAGGGTTAAACATGGGAACAGAGGCAAAGAAAATGAGACTTGGAAGGTGACTGTGCCTCCCAAGTTTAATTGTCATGTAATTCCTCCAGAGGAAAGGTAGTGTTTCGGCATGACATAGCCAGCAAAACATGCAAAAGTCACATCCTGGTCAAGGGCTGCTGCTCCAGAACATTTGACCTTGCTTTATGCATAGGAACGCTCACCAGGTGAAGACTGGGAAGAAATGCAAAGCAAAGGGAATTAGATTTGTTGCCAAGAGGATATTAGGAGGTTAGTGCCTTTCTTGTGGAAAAGGGCTTATGTCTGGATCCCCAACATGCAACTCAAAGGATGAGCCAAGCAGGCCTTTGTTATAGTTTGACAGTCCAGGGACAATCCTCATCCTCATTTCAGGCTGAAGATCATAGCTTAGTAGCATCACCAAGGGTAAGCATCCTTACCAAGGACAGGCACCTCTCAGGCCTTGGGAAACCCCCAAAAGAGCAGTGCTTTTATCTTACAATGCTCTCCATGCTGCAGGAGGGCCATCTTTTCTTTCTGGGGACAGAGGTACACCAGCACTACCATTCTTTCCACTGTTCTCCATCACTTCTGTCTTCCTTTCCACTTAGAGGGAATATTGCAACCTAAATTAGTTTAATAAGGCAATTCTACGCATAACACTGTTTCAAATTACCTATCCATTACAGTATCTTCATATGAATCTGAGGGTAGATTTGACTCACTTTGCTAAATTTTACTCACTCTTCTTAGGGTATGGAAAAAACAGTTTGCAGAGGTGAGTCCTGTAAGCTGCAAACCCTGAATCTCATTGCAGTTTTATTAAAGCAACAACCATTTTACCAGACCTCTAGTTCCCTGTGCATCTTGAGCACCAGAGCAGAAAACAGGAAGAAACAATGAGCCCAAAGTGAGTGAAAAAAGTTACCTTTTGCTAAGGCAGAGGCACACGACACAGGGTTTTCTGTGGAAGAAGCCAGGTGTGCTTTAAAATAAGGTACTTCTCATTTTGCTGGAGTTAAGTTTCACACTCAGGCTAAGAAATCAAGTCACTATTAGACATTTGCTTAACCAGTTTAGCTTCTGGATGCAAAGGCCAGACATTCCTATTATGCAAGTTTGATAAGATTACACTTCCCTTCGGTTTCTGAGGAACTATTTATCCATTGTGAACCTGGATGGGCTCCTGTGAAGTTACATTATGTGTACACAAGAATCACCAAACCTGGTCAAACTATTTTCACGATGGGAATGTTCTTCTCTTTATTCTTTTTTACTGGTGCTCTTGGTTCTCTCTTAGGTTCCCCTCTGGTAAGTTTTACACGTGCAGCTTTCACAGAGTGACTGTGCCAATACTGGAGCTCCAAGAGCCAGCAGAAAAACTATATAAAGTCTTTTACATTTAAGACTTCAATTTAAAACACGCTCTTTGAAAAAGATTTGCACAATTTCTAATGTCTGTGTAAATATCAGATCCATTCTAAAGATGTATTCAAAAGCCACTGCAACATGAGCTGCTTCTGAGAATCAAAGGTACATTTGTGTTTCCTCTGCATGTAGCAACTGCTTCAGTATAGAAAGTATGATTTTACTTGAAATTATTTTCACTGAATTGCTAACTGGTGATTCATTGTAAACTCACAACCTCAAAAAGCTTCATAATGCAAAGAATCTTCCAAGGAGGCAGATTCATTTATTGGAGAGAAAATATGTTGCAAGTCAGTCTTGACCTGTCTACAGTGCTAGACATCTGGTTCTGACGTGACATGGATTTTTACCCCATTTTTACATGGGGTTTTACATCAGATGCTAAAGAAGTCTAGAAAATGGCCACTTCATTCAGTGGCAGTACTGCGTATGAGAATGCAATTTCAGCTTCCTTCTAGCACTGCCGTGGCCCGAGAGGGGAAGAATGATTTGAAGAAATGTCACGGACACAGCTTGCAAACACTTACACAACAGTGAACACTAGTTATTAGCAAATTCCCTTCCTCAGCCCTCTGGTTACCTACAGGAGCTACTGACAAAATACAGCCAGACTCCTGTCATGAGCACACAAACAGCAAGCAGCAACAGTCACAATCATAGAATCATAGTCTGGTAGGGGTTGGAAGGGACCTTTAGAGATCATCTAGTCCCAACCCTCCTGCAGAAGCAAGGTTCACCTAGATCAGGTCACACAGGAACATGTCCAGGTAGGTCTTGAAGACCTCCAAGGAAGGAGCCTCCACAAGCAAATCCTGATTAGACCTCAGGAAAAAAAAATATGAAAGCACTGGAAGATGAGAATAGGAAAGCTAAGAAACATTTCAGAAAGGTTTCTGTTGCTTCTCCCAAGTTGTACTTCCCCACTGACTGCTATTACCTCACCACTTTGTCCTACCAAAAAAGGTGGGAGACCTGGGTCATACATGGCTTGGATTTCCCTCAGGTAAGCCATTCTAAGAGAACAGAAAACATCTGGCAGCAATTCGATCCGAAACAGTTGCTGTTACGGGAGACTTGTGGATGGGGAACATAAGGTCCCTGCCAGATAACACACCTACCTAAACAATGACATGCATCAGGCAATCCACCACACCGGCTGAAGAACATCCCTCCTAGAGGGTTTTCTTCCATAGAAACATTCCCTTTCCTCTCACAAAATCCTCTTTAGTAATTACTAAAATTAGTCCACAATTTCCCAGAAGTCCTAAGCTGCAGACTAAAACTGGAGCTGCTCAAAAAAACCTCCCTAATACAACATTTTTTTTACACTGCTTAACACTGATTGCATGGAAATTGTGCTGATTCTGTCAAAATGCTCTATTAAAGGGAACAAGATTGGCCGTCAGGCCAGTCTGTCCAGCTTCCTGCCAGGCTGCCTGCCAGCCCCAGGGTGGATACTCCAACCTCACCAACATAAAAAATAAATGTCTGATATGAGAAGGCTCCCATGGGATGGGAGATTCTGCTTCCTCTCTCTCGTTGAAATAAATCCTGCATAGGTGCCTATGTCAGGAAGGAGAGAGATGCCTCCACTATCAAGCAGCAAGAACGGCATCTCAGCAACAGAAAAAGCTGATGAAAATTTGTTGAGCTTCAAAAGACAGTACAGGAGGGAGAAGATAAGATATCTCTGGACAAACCTGTGAGAGGGAAGACAATAGCAAAGAAATCCAAACAGCAGGATTACAAATTAGAGGTGGGAAATTCCCACCTTATCCCTTCAGCAGTAGGTATGTAGCTATTGCATTTAATTAAAATAAATTGCAGTTAGGTTGTATACATACTGCAGGGCTTTTAACATCCCTGAACTGAAACAGAGACACTCAGCAGCTATTCTTCAGGAGTACACTCTCTGTGATTTCAGACATGCAATGCAGATGCTCTGTCAGTACAGTCACAGCAAGGCTGAGGTCTCAATGTAGAACAAAAAGCCCAAAGAGTCTTGCTTTTATACCACCTACTTCCTCAGCTCTCTATACATGGGATCTTTGCCAGGACACAGTAGTAACACTGAGAACACAGAGTTGCCCATCAGTGTGTCAAGCTGCTGCTAAGCAGGGATGTTTCAGTTGATAATTGTTTCTACTAAGCAAAGTGATCCTTTGAACTCAACTATTTCTGCAACACTTGGCTACACAAGATCCATGCATTTTGTTGGTTGACCACTGCATCCACATAGTTTAATGCCTGCTTGAATTCTCTTCTTGCATCCATGACAGTAGCAGCATCTCTGCACAAGTTCTTTCTGCACAGATCCATAGATGCTAAGCCCCATAACACCCAGTCGGGTGGGTGGGTAATGGCAGCTCAGGATGGGCCCATCAGCCCTTCATGTCTGAGGGCCAGAGGGTGATGAGGTGTTGTGCAATGCTGCTGAAGTGCTGTGCCACAGGACCTGTTGATGATGATGTGTGACTGACAGTGTGGTTTCTGAGGATACAAACTGTGCTTCCATCATCCTCAGGTTATAGATAAGTCATGAGTCCATGATGCTCCAAGCCCTAGTTGATCTGATGTGTAACATTAGCCAGTATTAATGTCAAGCAGGCTACAAAGGTCTGTTACATCAGGATGTTTTGAAACTGCAGCCTGCTAAGTAAAATAAACAAGGAAATAATTCCTGCCAGGCCATGTGCCTAGAAGAATTAGAGACACAATGTACCCAAGAGTACTCTCGATTTGAAACCCTTCAGTAGATGTTTGGACAACAGAAAGGATCAGTTAAATCCTACCTTAAGCAGATGCAGAGTATCAGTCAGTCAATACCATTTGGGAAACAAAAAAATACCTATTTATTCTTGTCTTTGGGTAAGCACAAGTGAGGAGGAAAAGAATTTTAAAGTATGCTTATAGAAGTCCATGGTAATACTTATTGAAGATTTAATTTGGAAGTGCTTTATCAATATTCGGTATCTGAAAAAAAAAAATGAAGCACAAAAATGGAAAGCAACTTGTCCAGGCTCACACAACAGATGAGTACTAACAGAACACAGGTCTCTAGGTTTTATGTCCTTGTCCTACCACCCTTCTATCTGAAAAAAAAAAAAGAGGTTAAAACCTTATTTTGCATGACAGCAAAGTTTTCCACATCGTTTAAAGTTCACAGCTTGTAATTCAGAGTTTCACCTCCATAGATCTTTTCCTGATGCAACATCATCTCACCCATTCTCACCTCCTCTCCAGACACACAATACAAAAGAGATCTAATATTTCAGAACCAAGGGGGGCGGGGGGGAAGAAAAAAAATGAAGTCCTACATTTTAATCTAAAGGCAAATTCTTTTTCTTATGGACCCAGTGAATGGCTCTCAATCTTATGAAGAGAGAAAACACAGCTTGGAAACTGCAGGAAAACTGAAAATGCCAAGATGCTTCTAAACATAGATTTTTAAGATGTTCCAATTTCCTGCATTAATATGATTTACAGTGGATTTTATGTATTATCTGTTCAGCTCTATATTCACTTCACTGCAGGCAGAGATGAAACAAACAAAAACGCTGCGAGACCCACCACGTTACGCTTTTGGAGGGAACAAGAAGGATGAGGACAATTTTGCAGAACATCCCTTTAATAACAAATTGACTTTTCTTACACGTGCATTCCCTAGCTTAGCTTTGCACTTCTAAGTAGAGCAGTGGGTGGCACACCTCTTGAGAATTTACATTGTAAATTTGTGGGGAGGGACCCCACAATGCAGCAGTGGGAAGGGTGAGGAGGCCTCGTCCTGAGAAGCAGCAACAGCAAAGTCCATCTGTAATGAACTGACCACAACCCCCATTCCCGGTGCTGCTGAGGGGGAAGGAAAGGGAGTCCCAGGAAGAGGAGGCGTGGAGGGAGGTGTTTCTAAGACGGTTTTACTTCTCATCTCCCTGCTCTTATTGTTCCTTTAATAAGTCAAACCTTTTTCTGCCTAAGCTGAGTCTGTTTTGCCCGTGATGCTAATTGCCGAGTGATCTCTCCGTCCTTAACTCACAAGCCGTTTGTTATATTTCTCTCTCTCTCTCCTGTCTAGTTTAGGAGGGGGATTTTATGACTGGCTAAACCACAACAGCTACCAAGCCGGGAAAGGATTTGGAGCACGTCTCAGATGAGGAAAGGCTGCGGGATCTGGGGCTGTCGAGCCTGGAGAAAAGAAGGCTCAGAGACCTCGCTCTCTACAACTACCTGTAACAAAGCTGTAGCAAGGCAGGGGTCGGTGTGTTCTCCCTAAATAAGCAATAGAACAAGAGGAAACAACCTCAAGTTGCACCAGGGGAGGATGAGGCTGGATGTGAGGAGGAATTTCTTTGCTGCCAGGGCTGTCAGGCATTAGAACAGCTGCCCAGGGAGGGGCTGGAGTCACTGTCCCTGGAGGGGTTTCAGAGCAAGGTGAATGTTGCACTGAGGGCAATGGGCTGGTGGGTGATAGGGCTGGGACAAAGGCTGCACTCCATCAGCTTAAAGGTCTCTTCCAGCTGAAACCATTCTATGATTCTAGTCCTTGCTCTGCTGTGTACCTGTCATAGCGCCTTTACAGCATGATGCTCTCCTCAAAGCACATCTCCCTGTCATCAAAGTTCAAGTAACAATCTCTGTATTTTCTTAAAGCAAGCTTTAAATTGGATAGTTGTTTGTACAGAAGACAACATCAAGTACTTGATTTTCAGAGCCATCTTGGGTATTTAAACTATTACTAATTATATCTCTAATTGAAAATCTCTGTGACTACTTATGACAAGATTGTCCACCAAGATGTGAACTTCTCTCTACATCCTCTGTTCCACTCTGTCCTATCACTGAGAGGTTGGTTCCATTAAGGAGGAAACCCCCTCTCCCAGACAAGCTCAGTGTCATCCAGAGTTTGCCCCATACAAAAGAGAGAGGAGACACTCCAGACAATGGAATACCGGTGGAAGAAACCCAGAGGACCGTTTACATTGACCATCCACACAGCAATTGTTCTACTCAAAGGGACAACAGGTCTTCCCCTGGAAGGATGACAGAGCTGGTTGTCAGTTTTCCAGTCTGAGCAGTTATTCTCCCAGTCAGTAAGCTAAGGAGAATGTTTACTGAAGGGCACGTCTCATGACAACACAGCAGCCAGCACGAAGGGGACAAGAGAGATTTCATTCTCACAGAAGAGGTGCTGAAAGACCAGAAAGGAATGCATTTCAGGCATATTTGCCAATTCACGGATCTGTAATGATTTCATGTTTTAAAGGAAACCTTTTTATTCCTCCCTTTTCCTATGACACTATGTTTCCCCCTTCCCCCCAACCTTTATACAAGACAAATTGTGCTACATACGTGTGAGATTAAAAACTGCAAGCTCAGGAAGACTGTATCAGTGATTTTGGAGGTTGTATGGCCTCCATATCTCAGACAGAAACATTAGGAGAGTTGAATTATCTCTGTACATCCCATATTGCCTTACACTCTCGCAGAACTCAATGACTAAGGCTACTCACGAGGTGAAAATGGCTTGTGATATAAGAGTTCACAGCAGTATCAGGTGATTTTGTTCTCTAGCTAAGGCTTCCAAAGGTATTTAGCAAGCAATGTCCATGTGTTAATAAACATGTCAGTCTGAGCAGTTATTCTACATTAATGTGAATAAATACTGTGAAAAAATAAAGTAATAGTAGGCTACACGAAACACCTGTGAGTCATGCATAGCCTTTAGGATATAGACTCCCACCCCTGAGCTGTAGAAACTAACTTCAGTTAGGGGAAAATCAAAAAAGAAGTCTAATAATCACTTGTTAGTCTCAAGAGTTTCATGTTAAGAAAAAGTATAACCAACACACAATTATTATTATTATTATAATCAAGACGATATTTTCTCTCCCCAAACTTCCAGAGAAAGGTTTAAAAAGACCAGTATCCATCCTCTACTTGATGCTCACTCTTTCCAGCACCAAGACAAACACGGCTGCAGCTCACACAGGTAGAAACAGTGCATTTAAGATCCTGCATTTGCCCCCGCTTCATCTGTGTTTGTGTGCAGATGTATTTGCCTGAGAGAAAGGAGGAAGACAGAGGAAGCAGCGCTGCAAGCTGTTTACTTAACTGATCTCTGAATTTACATTTTCAGCTTGCAAACTGGTGAAAGGCAAATTTCTAGGTAAACTCTGGATCTTAAGGTATATAAAAAGCTCTGAAAGCAAGTGCTTTTAATCTTGCTTTTTTGGGGCAAGAAATCGAAAGGGAAAAATAAAAGAAGGTTTTGCTGTTATGTGTCTTCCAATTTGGAACATTAGGAGCCTTCCAAAAAACTGCAGTTGTATCAGACCTGAGTCCCTGGGGCTTCCTGTACCCTAGAATATGACTGCAGAGAATCCTAAACTGATTGATAACACATCTTTTAGCTCATTGAAGTGCAGTGGGTAACACAGATCACTCCAGCACACAGCTCCTACTCATGTGGCACAAGATGAGTGCTCCCACAAAGTGCACACCAAAATTTCTTGGTTTTAATGGTGGTGCCAGGATTTTGTAGATCACAGAATCACACCACAGCTACAACTCGTAAAATGGAAATCTAATAACCAGTCTTAGCACAGCCTTCCCTTTGCAAAGCACACACTAAACTTATAGGTACTTTCATCTCTGACAAAAATTAAAAGCTCTCTTTTAAAAATAAGTTGTGTTCTTATGTTTCTAACTCATCTAGGAGACAGTACTGTCAAATGGAGAGTTTCTTTTTGAATAGCCACTATCTGCATTAATGGCTACTTCACACATACCCAATAATACTGACCTCTTTGTGGTTTGTCTCCTTTCATGCCATATATGCCAGTGGACCTTCTGAGGTCCAGGCACCTGAAGAGGAGAAGAGCATGCTTTGCCATTGCTCCCTGTACTTTGCTCTTCAACCCTTCCTCATCATCCACCTCCCCCAGCTATCAGATTGAACTGCAATATGTTCCATGACACCTGCTTGCTCACATATGTAGCAAGGAGTGGGTTGTCTCACAAGCTAGCACAACTTCCACTGCCAATAAGAAGCTTCTCATCATCTGGTCCATTTATGTTAGACCACCCTCCATCCTCACACAAGCAACTAGTAATTCGAGACAGGACTATGGCAGCAAACACTTCTAACACTGAAAACACGTGTGTGCATGCACACACATGTACATAAAACAATCCCAGTATTATTGTTTTGTAAGACTCTAACTGGAATTTATATGCTGATGTGATATAATGTACTCTTGTCATGTACTACTACAGAGTAGTGCAAAGGTTATTCTCTGTCATGAGTACACTTATCTATGAACACAACAAGTTTTTTGGACCATTGTGAAGTACAACTTGGAAAAACCTATTGTTTATGCCTTGTTTAATTGGAAATACCTCTGTGTGACAGTTGGAACACAAGGTTCCCTCTTGCATAACAATAGGAATAGCAAATCTGATAGACTAATCTGCTCTGAATCTTGAGGGAAGCAAAAAGCTTTATTTCTTACCCTGATGGAAGAAAAAGGATCTAGATTCAGATTCCAAAGTCTATTTTAAGGAACTGTCCATGGAGGAACTAACTCCACAACTGTGGTGACACAAAAAAACCCAGGGCTCTGCTTTGCAACCCTCCCTCCAATTTTTATTGTTCCAATCGAAACCAAATCTGAGGCATTATCAATGAGCAAGGTCAGATGGGGAAACCTCACCAACCAATCTACCACCAGCTGCTCTAGTGGCAACAGGCACCATAAAAAGAAGCAAGGGGAGGCTCATTGTGGGTGACTCATGGCTAAAAAGGCACAAAGAGGCTCATCTGATGATGGGACAAGGAGTCATGAGAGAGGTGCTGCCTGCTGGGAGCCAAGACCCTAGACGTGGCTGAGAGGGTACCAAGTCTCATCAGGGGCACAGGCTACTATCTCCTACTCCTCTTCCATGTGGGCATGAATGATATAATGAGACATGACATTATCACGATCAGGGAGGAAAGGGAGCAGTCAATAATAGAAAATTCATATGGTTTAATTCCTGGCTTAGAGGTTGGTGCTGACAGGAAAGTTTTGGGTTTTATGACAATGGGACCTTCTTCAAAGACTGTAATTTGATAGGGCAGGAGAGAATATAGAGTCAAAAGCCCTGAGGGAATGTCAAACGAGAGAGGATCCTGTTGCACCCTTCCAGGGTGCTCAAGTCTAAGCCCCTACATTGCCTGTACACCAACACATACAGCCTGGGGAAAGAGGAGGAGAAACTGCACATATGGGTGAGGATGTAGGGCCATGACCTCATTCAAATTACAGAGATATGGTGAGGCAGCTCCCATAACATCCTCATCAGAAGGCTCAGACAGTGTGGACAATGAGGTGGATGGAGAACTGGCTGAATGACAGATCAACAGAGCCAAGTTGGAGGCCTGTGGCCAGTGGAGTTCCACAGCAATCTGTTCTGGGGCTCTTCTTGTTTAACATCTTCATCAACAATCTGGATGAAGGGTCAGAGCATATCCTCAGTAATTTCCCTGATTACACCAAACTGTGAGGACTGGCTGATCCCGCAGAGGCTGTGCTGCCATTCAGCAGGATCTCGACCAGCTGGAGAGTTGGGCAGAGAGGAACCTCATGAGGTTCAACGACAAGCGCAGAGTCCTGCAGCTGGGAAGGAACAAGCCCATGCACCAGGACAGGTTAGGGGATCGAACTCCTGGAGAGCAGCCCTGCAACGAGACTTGGGAGTGCTGGTGGATAATAAACTGACCATGAGCCAGCAACATGCCCTCGTGGGCAAGAAGCCAATGGCAGCCTGGGATGCATCAAGAAGAGTGTGGGCAGCAGGTCAAGGGGCTTTCTGCTCCCCCTCTACTCCGCCCTGCTGAGGCCTCATCTGGAATCCTGTGTCCAGTTCTGGGCTCCTCAGCTCCAGAGGGACAGAGAACTGCTGGAGAGAGGCCAGTGCAGGGACACCAAGATGCTCAGGGCACTGGAGCATCTTCCTGTTGAGGAAAGGCTGCGGAACCTGGGGCTGTTTAGTTTGGAGAAGAGGAGAAGAAGGGGAGATCTCATTCCAAATATCTAAAGGGTGAGTGTAAGGAGTTTGAGGCATCCCTTTTTTCTATGGTATCTAGCAACAGGACAAGGGGTGATGGGATGAAGCTGGAACACAAACAGTTCCATTTAAATGTAAGAAAAAGGTATTTTCCTCTGAGGGTGATGGAGCACTGGAACAGGCTGCCTCAGGAGCCCTGGCCCAGGCTGGACATGTTCCTGTGTGACCTGATCTAGGTGAACCTGCTTTAACAGGAGAGCTGGACTAGATGACCTGTAGAGGTCCCTTCAAACCCCTACCATTCTCTAATTCTATGAACTTACTACTTCCTTCAGTGCGTAACAACCTGAAAGACAATTATAGTATCTGATATTCAACTAAGAAAACATTAAAGGAAGAAAACAACTCTATTTCAGAAAGTTACAAATGCTAATACCAGGGATTCTGCCTCTCCCAGTACAATCTGGTGTTTTTACCTGGAGCTCCAGCTGTGCAAAGAGTTTTGGCAAAAACGCATCTCCCTTTCTTTGCACACACGATGTTCCAGATGAACAACCCAATGGATTGCCTTGGAAACCTAACACACAGAACTCCTTAAGGGCTCTTGGCAAACTTCCTTTCTTACCTGCTCCCAGTAAGTAATTCCCAGTTCTAATAGATCTCACATGCCAGTGGTATATAACACGTGGCCACCCTCCTGAGACTTTTAGACCCAGTATCACAATTTAACCATCCCTGCATGCCTGACAACTTATCAGATGATAATGTACCCCGGTGACAAACCCAAAGGACCTTGAGCTTGACGAGCTGGCAACACAAAAGACCATGTGAAGTAGCTCACTGTTACTACATTTTACATATGTCATGGGAAGCCAACAAGTGACACTCAGAGTATAGAAGAAAGGTGCTGACAATTATCCTGGATGAATAGTTTCTTACTATGCCACCATTTATGTTCAAAAGCCTGCTGTGCACACCACACCATCCCTCAGTGTTCATGTACAAATGGACAGGGAAGTTAAAGAAGCCTTCATTTCACTAATGTTTTTGATTGGAATGTTGAGACAGACAGTTTTAAATGAAGAGTTTCATCATATCACAGCTTTTATTTTTTACCTGGCAAGGCATCTCTGAACATGGTTTAGTATGAAACTGTAATAGAAAACTTACTGTAAATTACCAGGAGAGAAATCAGGGTAGTAGGGAGCACTGGACAATTGCAGTTTGCAGAACAAACGTTGGCAATTTCATTGATTATCATTTCCAGCACTGACTGCATGTATTGCAGGGAAAAAGTTGACCTGGTTAAGGACTTTTCCATTTCTAACTACAATCTCCCAGGGAATGTGCTAAGGAAACAATCGTCCTACTGAATCATTTCAAGAATTTTACAGCCAAGAAGATTTATTACCATAAAATAGGTCTTGGAAACAAGAATATTTGAGGAGACTCAATAGCTATTAAATCAGTGTGGAAAACATGATGCTGAAGGAATTGCATATGCCTGACACATGTTCTACCACTTTTTTTTTTTTTTTAAATAGAAAGTGTCTATAAAAAGCAAGTCTGCAGAAGAACTTAAAAACTTTTCAGACAAAAAAGAGACGCAGGTAGAAATGAAAATGTCATTTATATAAGAAATAGAAAAAAAACTATAAATAAAGCATCACACACAAAGGCTGTTTGATAAACTAGAGTCATCAATAATTTCAAAACCTGTGCATTAGAAACCATACTCATTCCTTACTAAGCAAGTTGAGACACATTTTGCAGGCTTATAGATATTTTGAAGTTGAGTCAACAATATATAGAAAACCTCACGCAATCTTTTAGTGAGTCCACTTGTTAGCTGGTGTGAAATCAAATTCAGAGTAGTCTTAGGTTTTGTTATTACAACTGCAATGTAGATATTGTTATCACACAGTATATGCTCTGCTGAAGTCAGTTAGAAGCATCTATCTTTAAAATGTGCCACTGTCTACAAGTAATTCAGAAAGATGGTCTGTAAGGCTGGCCTTCTAAAATACCGCTGAAAAACATCCTGCTTTCTTGACCAAAATGGAAAGAATTCCTGCTCTGAACCATAAACACATACAGCACTCTCAAGTAAATGGTTTTAAAATATTCAAAATACTCAGCCAAATCTATATCAAGCCTTAAAAGTCAGGTTAAAGCTTTTCTTACACCAACTGGTATTACGGAGAATGTACAACCTTTGGAGCCCAAAACTCCTTTTCCATCCATTCTTCCATTTCCATAGGTTGGTCTGATTCTTCTGATTTTATTAGCAACACCCTAAAAAGAGACAAAGCCCTTCCCTACAAAGCTCTCCTCTCCACATCCTTGGACCATTACAACAGTAATAACGCAAATACATAACACAGCCTTCAACCACTTTATGCCTTCACACAGCAACGAGAAACAGAGGGAAATGATCTACCTAATGCAATTCACTCTGAACCACGTGGCTTGAAAGCGCAAGCCTCCAAACAGCTCTACAAACTGCATATGCTATACTTCCAGTCAAAGCAATGAGGAAAACCAATTCCCCTTTTAATTAAATAGATGTTTTATAGAACGACCAGTCTATAGCCTGGCAGAAGGGGAAATTAAGAATTTGTCTTTGACTTACTTTTTAGATGGTCCTGGTTCACTCGTACAACTTGATTATCATTTCTTCTTCTGCAATAAAAAAAAATAGAAACAAATTCTGTTAAAAAAAAAAATATTTGCTCCAGCTGAAGTTTCTCATTTCATTGTTAACTAATGCTTGAAGCTTACTGTTTGCTTTTACTCAGCACTGGAAAATATTTCCATCGTTCGTTTCTGTTTCTCTGATACCGATTGCCAGAATATTTCTGTTACGGGGAACTGCTCTATCAAGATGAACTGTGCACACTGCCTTGTGATTTTAACACTGAAGTACTAGAAATAAATTCCAAATCCTACTGCAGAGTTTAACAAAGAAACTCCTCACAGCCATAGAGAAAGTGAAGAGACGTAAAGAAGTATTTACTTGCTCAAAGACTGCTATGAGCTATCTTAGCTCTTATTAAACCCTACAACTCTTCCTTGTTGGCCTCCAGCATCTACTTCAAAAAGGTGATGGCTTTCCCTTGATCTTGGGTCACATCTACTAGCCCTATACATCAGACACCCTAAGACACGTCATCAAGTGTTGAACATGAAAGGGTTGGCCGTTATGTCCTCCTTTGTGATCTGTATAAACAGAGAGAAAGTATATCCATTCCTCACTGCGAATTCATTAGTGTTTGTAAAGCATTTTCAAGATTAAAACAAAACAAGCAACCAATCAACCCTAAAAAGCTACTAAGAAGAGTTATGAGAGTTCTGTCCTTAAATTAATGCCCTGACACTACATTCTCTACTAAGCCACATAATTAGTAAACCTTTAGCAGAAGCAGTAAAAAAATTCCTCATTCCCTTACTACGCCAAGTAGTGACCTGGAAGAACTACTCAAACCTCCATAAAAAAAACCAAAAAATCTAGTATGCTCCAGATAATGGAATAACTAAGAGGGGACGTACTGGAAAATGAAGCACAGAGACATCGCCTCACTCAAAGTCAGCACTGTTCTGCAGCTGAAAATGGTAACTTGAAAGGAGGAAAAAGAAAAGAGATGGGAGTGAGGACGACACCAGTCAGAAAGAATCTGGAGTCTTGGCTACAGTTTACAGCCAGGAGGGAATAAAAAAAAGCACAAGTAAATGCCAAGATGGATTTGTCGACCTGTCCCCTTCCAACAAGCTGGAGAGCCACAGGATAAGGAAAAGGTGCAGGAATCATCACAGTCACCTGAGCTTGTCAGTTTTCACACCATGTCATACTGTTATCTCCTAAATTAGTAAAGGAAGTATGGCTTTCAAAAACATGCTATGGAATTGGATGGAAAAAGAAACACATCCAAAGAATACAACTATTCATTGTTCACAACAGTGACCACACATTGATCTTAGTTGGTGGTATCCAACCTTTAGCATGAGACAAAAAACAATGCACTCAGAAAGATGCAGAGTATCTCATTAATTCACCAGACAGCTATGCATGGGAAGTGTTTTCTGAATCTTCATCAACTTAAGATCTAAAATCTCAATATGAAATAAATACATATATCATTGGGGGGTATGAAATCATCCAACTACTTTCAAAGGGACACCGTTAAGCTTCATGTTATTTAATTTAGCAAAACAACAATAGAGCTTTAAACAGTGTGTTTTTCACTAATGACCTGGCTACTATTTTTGTTATGCTTGCCTCTCAAATGCACAGCCAATAGTTGTGGTTTTAAAAAAAAATGACTTCTTTTCTCAAAGTGTTGTTGTGAAGAACAAAAACAACCCAGAAAAAATTGAATCAAATATACAAAGGAAAACCACACAAGTACAGATTTCATCATATTCCCCCAGATTTTAAATAGATCAACATATTTTGGAGATGGGTGTGATTTTATGCTAGTTACGTCCCTTTAAAATTGGCAACTGCATTTAATTCAGTGGCTTCCTATTCTAAATTCCAAACACCAGTTGAAAATAGATCTCACAATGGTGTCCTACAGCTGAATATACTCTGGAGGAAAATAATTTTCTTTAATTTATTCCAAATTCATTTACATGACAGTATATCATTAGTATATGAAAAAAACCAACCCTGTATTATACCAACAGAGGAAAAATTTTGTGCAAACAGTTAAAGAAACACATCCCACCAGTGAGATAAGCTTTACACTTGAAGCACAAACCTGTTGTTTTGCTTCTTTAAAAAAAAACACAACCGCACCACACAAAAAAAAAACCCAAACCCAGCAAACAGCAAACCCTCAACAGAGCTGTTAGCAGCCCAGAGACGGGAGTAAGTTTAGGTCCATGGGATCTTACAAAAAACAACACAAATATGATTTCTTCCATAGTAGATTCTCTTCTAAACAGAAAGTAAGAACCACGTGAGCAACCTGGCGTAAAAACAAGTGATGTAAGGTAACTCCTCGTAAACAACTGAAGAACAAAGAGAGACCTTCCTACCTTAACGATTAATAATAAATAAAGGAAGAGGAAAGGAAACACATGCTCACTTCCTAACTCTATCATGAACCTTGTTGTCCTGGAAACATTTCTTCACCAAGAAAAGTAGTTCTCAACTACTGAAACATCTTCTGTTACTACTTCCCCCCTTCTCTTCTCTGCAGTGTGCCGTTAGATAAACAACCAGCAACATATCTCTCTCATAAAATGGCACTGAAATTGGCTCACTTGTTGGCTAAAAATACAGTATTTCATGGAACCACAGAGCTGTCTGGATGGCAAGGAACCTTAATCTAGGCCATTCCTCTAAAGCTCATTTAGTCAAATTCCCCAGCCATAAGCAGGATCACCTTCCACTACACCAGGCTGCTCCAAGCCCCATCCAACCTGCCCTTGAACACTGCCAGGAATGGGGCAGCCACAGCCTCTCTGTTCCAGCGCCTCCCCATCCTCACAGGGAAGAACTTCTCCCCATTATCCCATCTCATTATGCCCTCTTCCAGTTTGAAGTCATTATCCCTTGTACTATCATTCCATGTCCTTGTAAAAAGCCTCTCTCTGGCCTTCCTGTAGACCTCTTTCAGATACTAGAAAGCTGCTCTAAGGTCTCTCCAGAAAAAGGCCAGAACTTTTAAACCCTGTTCTTGGCAATGCATATTATTAACTTCGTATTAACTTCTACATGAAACAAAAGCTGGTGTTAGAACACAAATTTATCCAAGAAACAGCAGGTTTGTTTCAGACCAAGATCTTTCACTCCCCATTTGCCCCATGTTGATCTTTTGGCTATACAGACCATTTTTATCAGATACAGCATTTTGGCCTGAACCAAATTGATTCAATCCACATCAATCGACATAAATACATTTAATTTAAACACTTGTAAATTCTTACTTTTTAAGCTATCAATGTTCTGAGGAAATTTTGCCTCTGGCCCTCTCAGTCTGCCTGCCCATGCAAACTGTTTTCAAGTAAAATGCCACAGTCCCTTCTGTTCTCAGAAGGGAAAAAAAACCAAACACAACACACTCCATTTTCAAGTAAGACACATTAATTACCAAAATTATTCCCCCAGCAAGTCCAAAGGGATTTTGGTTCCTTCAAAAGACCCATGATTAAATACAATTATACTTGGCAGTTTTATTCAGAGGGGTATCTCTTGCTATCATCACATTTTAAGAAGGAGGCCTGCATTTTCATTTGACTTCTTCTAACTTCTAATGTGTTTGCAAGGTCTTTTCACATTACCTATTAATGACAGTTATCCATTTTTTTTGTGCCTTAGATTTTATATTAACCCTATCTGATATGCCTTTATACTAGTTTTGATTTCTGTGCCCTTATTTCTCTTAACATATGAACATGATGCACATGCTTTGATTTTCCTTTTCTCTTACGTTTTTATTCTATATGCTTTGTTAACCTTCAAATGTCCACGTGTCTTCTTACTCCTTTGAGTATCTGCTTGAGAGATCATATGCTCAGTGGATAAAAATTAGTGGAAATCCCAATTAATTAGCATCTGCAGTTGCCATCAATAAGCTACCACAACTAACAGATGTAAAATCTCAACCTCACACAGTCCTGAACTGCCTCTGTAAAAATGCCATGCAACATTTACCTGCAGAAGCTATCACACAGTAATGATGATGATTTCACATCTCTTCCACTAAGGATCCAATTCCCTAAGCAGCATTTCCTGCACAGGCTCAATAACCATTATGAGAATGTGTCATCAAGTAGGCAGTCAACGTCTATAAAGTCTGTCTTAACACGTCAGAAATTCAGGGGGTTTGAGCATCTTATCCCTCATACCACGCACAAGAAATTCAAACAGTGGAGACAGACAGGAGGAATGTATTTGGAAACTTGGGATATGCATGTAAATTTAAGATTATGAAAACTGTGGCGCCTTACAGTAGTAGCAACATTGTCTGTGTTACCAACACTGAATTTTGCCAAACTACTTCCAGAACGTGGTTTGGGGTTTCCTCCCCTCCCAGCACTAGAATTTTCCTGTGTATAATATAAATCTCTTTTTTGCACTTTTGAGTTTGAAACAGGACCAGGAGAGTTTAGACCCCTCCTCTGCTCAGGTAGCAAGCAGACTTTTATCTCAGGCTGGAAAAATATTTGTTCTCCAGGTATCTCCTTGTTTCAGGCAAAAATTCCAAACCACAGCAGAGTTTTTGCCTTCTGCTCCCACTAAATACCACTTGCTGCACAAAGAAAACAGAAAAAGGTTGAAGCAATGACATTAGAACAGCAACATTTTTTATCTATGATTTTTAGTTTTAAGCAGGGCTCAGTATGTTACGAGTGAGAAATTCAGGCACAGTGATGCAGCCACCAATACAAAGTAGGGCAGTGGCAAACAACAGAAGGGAAAAAAAAAAACTCTAAAACTTGCAGGATAGTATGAAAACATAATAATACTGTTCTATCCTCCATACAACTGAAAAAAAAAACCTACAACAAAACATACCCCTCTGACAATTCTTTTCATTCTCAGCCGGTAACACTACAAAATGCCTAATAAAGTTGATGTGAAGAACTTCTAAAACATTTACTAATTACTTGAGGCTATTTTTTCTTTTCACTGATTTGCTGTAATGTCCATTACCACATGAAACTATACACGTTCTTTCCAAAGATATTTCCAGTGAAGTCAGTGGGAATTCAACAAAGCCAGGATCATCATATAAATAGAAATCAGAAAGCAGTATTTCCGTAAGAAACCACTCAGGTTTATTGGATTAACAGGCACTTACAAGTGACTCACACTGACACAGCCTATAGTAATCCAATCTACTTGTGATAAAAACAAATTCAAAGGAAATCTTAAATTTAGACAATCACGTCTGTGGATTCTCACATGGTTGGTTTTATTACATGAAATCACATTAGCTGCTCTCTCCAAATGAGAGCACAAATAAATTAAAACCTGAAGTTCAGTAAATTTTTTATACCACGAGTGCAGTATGTTCTTAACAGTAGTAGCTGCCACACTGAGTACAGAGGGAGATAAAAGAGCCCTGAGTGGAAGTGCTATGCAGAACACAGCAGCTTTCCTGTCCCACAATGCTGCACTCAGCGAGTGGGAAAAAGAAAAGCCATTAAGCCACCTGTAGTGGTTTTGCCTGGGCTATTTTTCAGTAGCAGGGAGGCTACAGAGGTGGCTTCTTTAAACAAAAAGAGTTGCCAGAAGCTTCCCCTGTAGCTGACAGGGTTAGGGCCAGTCAATTCTAAGCTGGACCCTGCACCTGACCCAGGCCTGGCCAATTAGTGATGGAGGTAACGCCTCTGTGAGTAATATATTTGAGAAGGAAAAGACATCATTGCGCAGTTGCAAAACTGCAGCAGCAACAGGGAGGGACAATGTGAA
>WBNH01001825.1:0-59335 GCA_013401255.1 Urocolius indicus | reverse complement strand
AGAAGCAGCAACAGCGAAGACCATCTGTAATGAACTGACTGCAACCCCCATCCTCCGCGCTGCTTGAGGGGATGGAATGGGAGTCCCGGGAAGAGGAGGAGTGGGAGAAGGTGTTTTTAAGACAGTTTTATTTCTCATTTCCCTGCTCTTATTGTTTCTTTAATAAGTCAAACCTTTTTCTCCCTAAGTTGCGTCTGTTTTGCCCGTGATGCTAATTGCCGAGTGATCGTCCTTAACTCACAAGCCATTTGTTATATTTTTCACTCTCTCGTCCAGTTTAGGAGGCAGAGTGATTTTATGACTGGGTGGACATCAGGCTAAACTACCACACCATCTCACTACACTCTCCTTGGGAAAATTAAGGTAGTTACATTGATGATGACAATCATCATGATTTCTTCTGCCTGTACTTAGAGTTTTATTTCCAATTTGTTATTTCTTGTGGAACTATGACTTGTCTCTAGGGGACGTTACTAAATCTCAGTACACACTGAGGTGTTCTGGCACACACAGCTCAAGTATCATTGCTTTTCTGAAATCCTGAAGGATGCATTCACAGTTCTCACACCTCCTTTAAAACAGGGCAGCAGGCAAGGAGGCTGGGACTGTTATGTCGCTGATTTCTATAAATACTCCTTCATAGCATTTAAACAATTGCTTCTCTGATGAACAATAGCCTCAACAATGTGTTCTTAAGTACTGCAGACTGAAAGAAACCTGTAAATACAAGCAAAAGGGACACCAGCCAGAGCCAAGGAGTCATGCACTAGGGGCCTCGAATTGGACTGTTACCTTTATCAGCAATTACTGTAATCAGACACTACCTGTCTGTAAGGGTACTTGAAAGCCACCTGTCTACTGCTATCCTTAAAGCAAAGACATCAATCCATAGGCAAAGCTCTACATCCTGAAGTACACAGGGGAAAACTCATTTGTGAGAACCAGCTGCCCACTACTGAGGTCAACGAAAGCTTAGCCACCACAGACCTCTAAACCATTTAGAGAACTGCTGTGCAGATCAAGGATAACAGCGTGTTTGAAGTACATCATAAGCAAGAGGCTCATCTATATTTTTTTACGCACGCTTTCCTTCACGCATACACACCCACTCGTCACAAATTTCCATTAATGGCTACTCTACAATCCTAAAAAGCAGTTACATTATAGCCTCGGGGTAACTAAATTAGAGAGATCTCTTCTGAAGCTAAAAAATCAGAGTGAAAACTTGGCAAGTTGTTTTCACCACAATAAAGATGTTCTCCCACAGAGGCCCTGCACAGTGTTAAGATTAAATAGCTTACCATGTTGTGAAGTTGGTCGTGACCACCTGGGGCCTCGCCCAACGACACTCAAAACAAAGATCAAAAATCATGCAGTAGTCAAAAGTGTTGATTCTACAGAACAGTTTGTACTGCAGCCTATGGACTATAAGGCAGAAAGGGATTAGGATCTCAGCACGGAGTGCGTAACAGATGGCAACCAAAATGGCAAAGTGCAAGGAGGCAACACACAACTCGGTTCGTTTGAAAGACAAGGTTAAGAAATCCCAGTTTCTGTTGCAATGAATTGGGTTTTCAAAGCATGACCTGCCTGCCCCTGTGCATTTTTCAGATTTGAGTTGGGAGGGGAAGGGGGTTTGAGAAATTCTACCCGCTATGTTACAGTAAAATGCTACAAAATTTTCAAATAGCTCAATTTTGTGCTAACCCTAATTCGTAATCATTCTGGCCTTGCAACCATGGTGTGAAATTTACTGAGCTAGACAGCTGGGAAGGGGTGGGTGTGAAGAGAGGGGGTGGTGTTGGGTTTTTTTATTATTATTGCACTTCTGGTGTTCAACCCTTCCACTCTATGAAATCCATATTTGGCGGTTTGTGAGGATGAAGAAGATGCTTTTGCTTACAGATATTTGGTCAGATTCTAAAAGCATCTGCACCTTCTTTTGTTAATGAACTGATCTCCCTTTGGATTTACTTTGGTGACCAAAATATATATATGTATTTCCAGCCAGTAGCCCTGAGAAAGAGAAAAGGTTGCACTGCTCAGAGAACTGCTGTCTATGCAAGGCTCACTGTGATAATTTTTAGCTCTTCAAAACCCTTTAGAAGGCATCTAATGAGAAATGCTTTATAATGAAACCTGTAAAGAAAATTCCCTGAGCTCACATTTCCACTATTACAAAATTAAACTTTAAGTTCTAGGAAAGGATCACCAGTTTTCACATAAACATGTGGCAAGTTTTGACTGAAGCCCTCAACCTTACCTACCCCTGACTAAATTGTAGGTTTCGTTTCCTATCCCGAATCAGTCATAACAGCAAGATGGTTTTGCTCTGTAATTTTCCGGTCTCAGCCAAACCCAACACTAAGCATAATTCTGGAAGGTGGAGTTTGGCTGTGCACTGAAAAAAATTAAACAACATTGAGAGGATCTACGAAATTCAGTTTGCTTTCACTACATAACAGGGCACTGGGCACAGCCCTTCAGCAGACAAATGCCTGCAGCCGTATTTTATTGGTTCATCTGCTCTGGGTAAATGTTACATCATCATCAGCATCATGTGGTGTGCAAATTTACACAGAATTACATAATCATTGACTTTGGGAAACCCTTTTAAGACCATTGAATCCAAGCGTTCCTCCAGCACTGCCACAGACACCACTAACCCAGGTCCCTCAGCCCCACAGCTTTGGAATCCCTCCAGGGATGGGGACTCCACCATGGCCCTGAGCAGCCTGTTCCAATGACTGATAACTCCTTTAAGGATGAAATTGTTCCTCATCTCCTCATCTAAACCTCTCCTGGCACAACTTGAGGCTGTTCCCTCTCCTCCTATCACTTAGGAAGAAGAGAAGACCAACACAATCTACCTAACAGCTGTTCTGGAACATGCATACACTAGAAAGTCAAACTCATGCTCAATTTCTTATGCCATTATTGGTCAACTTTTAATACTATTTCTTTTCCCCAAATCTTCTATTCTTAACAATACTTTAAAGGCCAGTACCACCCACACACATATGAAGAACAATGAAAAGCAACACTGGGTCATTTCATGGATCATCTCCCACGGTAACATGTTCAGAGGCAGACGTCACTGTATTTCAGTCTCTGTAATATTTTCTTTAGACAGGTACAAATTGTCTGAGCGAGAAACCGTTATCTTGTGCATGTCCCATTAAAAAGATTAATCTGTTCAACACCTGATGATTCACTCACCCACATGTTAGAAGTCCACACGAAAGTGACTCATTCCATCCATAAGAATAATCACCTGGGATACTAAAGTCCCCTCATCTTTTCCAGGTCTAGTAACTGTTTTCTTGCACAAAGCAAGTGGATGGCAGGCTCTCCAAGTACACACGAAGAACGAGAGATATGGGATTGGGCCCTGGTAATTTTACAAGCAATCTAGATAATAATAAAAATACTTGAAAGTTTGTAGATAGTCGAACTATTGGCAGAGAAAAATAACACAACTCCATGGTGACGTGGTGGTTGAAGACAACAACTGATTCAAGTTCTAATAAATTAGTTAGTCACCCATGTCTGAAAAAGGAACACAAGCTACTCCTCCATGACTTGGACACTTTCTACCCAGAAAAGGGCTGTGAAATAATTATACCAATTCATGCCAGTATGGACTGTCAGTGCAGGGCAAAGCCATATTAAAGGCTTGGCTGATGACATCAGTTTTATGTAACAAATCAAGCTAAATTCTGGGCTAGAACTTTGTGTCCACTTGTGATAGCCACACTGCAAAAATGCCAAAGTATTAGGTTAACGTTCAAAAGCAGGCCTCGGAAAACAGTTGGTCTGGCTGGGATACAGACTCCATGACGCTAGGCCCAAGGTCTCCTTTACTAAGGAGAGGATGAGTATGTGGCCTCGGTTTTATAGGTCCCTCGTGAACATGACAAATAACAAATAACCCTGCAATCCTTGGAGATAAAGGCATAGCAAGATACTACAGCTGAAAGCCAAACAAGCTCAAATTTGAAATAACTTGTCATATTTTAAGAAATAGGACTGTTACTCATATACCACTACCCAGTGTTTTGGACTGCAGACCTCTCTAACAGGACTCCAAGACACGCTTCTATGGAAAAAAGTCTCATCTTTTCACATAAAGCCAAGCTAGACGACAGGCTTGATGTAGAAACATGAATCTAAAAATTTCATAAAAGCTACTTATGAAATCCTAAAGCTAATTTTGAAGTTAGTTTTCATGTTTCATTTTATTGCTATGTAATGCTTAATGCTGCATGCTGAAGATGAACTGTGCTCTTTTGACTTGAAAGAAGCATTTAAAGTGGTTTTCCCCTCAGTAAACTTATCTGCAAAAATATAAGCATGGAAAACACCTCATCTACTGTTTTTGTTTCATCTCATTACCTCAAAAAGTAACATGGAAGCTGAAGACAGAAAAGAAAGAGAACAGAAGACCTTAATTTAGGAGAGAAATAGATGGTAACTTGAATTGTGTATTATTAGAATGTGTTGAGAATTTACATAAAGAGAGGACATTTGTTTAGCCAAAAAAGCAATTAACAAAAGTGAATAAAGATATGCTTACTGCTTCCATGACACAGCTCCCTCTTTCCAGTCCTCCTATCATCCAAACACTTTTTATTGCCATTGCTTCTGTCAGGTCACTCCAGAACCTGAACACACTGTTCAGTAATTCTGCAAAAAGCAACACTTCAAAAACACGTACTGTGCCTCCATGATTGGCTGTACCAGTGTGCATAGAGCCCACCAGTTAATATCTTGCATGGAACATCCCAAGAGGAAAGAAAAATGAACCCATCAGCATCACTAATACACCCTGATAAATGAGTAAAACTACATGAAACGCTGTAGGGAAGGAAGACTGCTTCTTGAGACATAAAAAGAAAATAAAACATATAGATTCTGAATTCTGAAGCTGAGAAACAAGCAAAGCAAGCACTAGCTCATTTTCAACCTTTGATCTATACTGAAAAATATTATTCTAGAAACTGCAGAGTAAACAGGATGTTTAACAGTATTTATTGAATACTCACAAGTTGTTCTTCGGGAACTAGAGATAATCATGTCTTGTAAGTATTTGACCTTCAATATTTATTATTTTTTATTTTATGCTGGGTCCTGAACCTTTGAAGATTATCCTACAAAAAGAGATTCTGCCCTCTGATACTCAGTCAGCTCAGGAGTGCAGGCCATTCCTCTCTTTTATTCACCATCATTCCACTGCCCTTGCTAAAGGAGCACTAATATCACATCTCTAAAACTGTCACTTTATGTCACTGCATACAATGAATGAATTTACACAGTACTGGACAAGACATCATAAGCTACCCAGTTGACTTCTAATTCTGTATTTAAAATAGACAAAATTAAGCAGAATAAGGCATAACTGACTAATTTTTAATTCTGAGTCATCCTGAACCTGGGGATTCCTGTGTTAAGACTTATCTGTACTCTGAAGAATGTATCAGAATGTGGAAATTTCTAACCAACTTAAGAATCAGAAAGAAATTTGCAAAGTGAGCAACTGGTCATCGCTTTCATTTTCACACCATAAAAATTAATCAAGCTCCCTATTGAATGTAGTAAGAGTTTTGAACAAACAGGGCAATTAAGGTAGGCCACAGGGTTGAACATGAGATAAAAGCAATGGAAGTCCCTTTCTCGCTTGTCCCAGTACAACTATAGGCCTTCAACTTGGAGAAAATAAAAACTCTCCTGACAGCAGAAAGAGGTTACAGGCATCTCATCTTTGCAGGCATGTGTTGGGGGCTGAGCACACACACAAACTTACATCCTAAATACATGACAGTTCTGGGACTGATGTCAGGAGGTAAACTCTTCCCCTTCTCCTTACACTTGTGTTTTACTCTAGTTTAATGTTCTGCAAAACCAAATTCACTGGTTTTATGTAATCACAGTGTATAATTTAGTCCATTCGATTGGAGTTTAACTCCTGAAGGATGCAATCCCAGCAAAATCAATGTTTTTCAGTAGCTTGGAATACTAGTATTTCTGGGGAAATTATCACTGAAGAATTTAGGCATAGTATTCCTGAATTTTGTCATTTTATGAGAAGACTCAAACTGCTCAGCATTTTTCTTAAAATTCTTGTTCCCAGAATTACCAGGTTACATAACAACCTCAGATGCCAATAATGAAACATTTTCTAGTCTCCAAGGTAGCAGAGAAATGCCTGAAATTTGTCTGACATTCCTCCCCCCTCTAAAAAAAAGATCTCAGAACTTAAAATGTTATTTATACAGTATCATTAAGTGTCAGTTATTGAAATACTAGTGGCTTAACTGTGCCTGAATACCTGGTCAGGACTGAGAGTTTCCACACATTCCTCTCAGGTTGTCTTTACAGAAAGCAAGAAAAGCAAAGAAAAAGGGAAGAGTACTGTTTCACAATGCAGTTTTCTAGCTTTTTCAAGATGACAAGTATCTGATGCTATTACTAATAACTATGGCTTTAATGAAACACTAGAATTAAACTAAGATGCATCAACCACTATTAGATCACACACAGAATAAAATCAGCAGAAGCAGTTCCCCGTGAAGACAGCAACACAGAGCTCTGTCAATTTACCACTTCAAATCCTTAATGACTCTGGCCTAAAATGACTTTCAGGAGGGAAGTAGGTGGGAGACTTTGGCTATATAAAACAAAAGGGAGGCATTTTAACTATCTATTGACAATTAAAGAACACGTTTCTATGGTCCACAGACTTTGTTCAAATACACAACTAGATTTCTAAGACTAAACTCAAACTTCACAAGTCCAAATCCTATGTAATACTTAAGTATTTTTGCCTGAAAGTTACTGTAAGTCAACAGCTGAAGACGATTTGTTATAGGTGAAACAATCAGCACCACATCACCTAGATCTATCCCCAAAACTGGAGAAGGGTCTGTTTCTAGCACAGAGGGCAAGTGTCACTGTATCCACCTGCATGTACACAGCTGAGCATTCCTTGTCTGCAGCTCAGGGTGTTATCCACTGCTCCACCATTATCAGACCCAGCCCCCTGCTGTCCTCAAATTCTGTGTTGCTTACAAAAGCATTTATTGGCCAAGCAGTGACAACCAGCATGCTGAAGACTTCAAACCCACTAAATCCTGCTTCATTTACTAATACAGGCACAGCTTGTTTCCACATGGAGCACCAACAAGCCAGCAGCCATCTGTGACCTAACAAAAAGGGTGAATGACTAAAAAAAAAGCCTGCTTGTGCCATGAAGTCCAAGATGATACCCTCATTGGACTGGACAGCATGCATGCAGCCTTTAAACTTTAGTGAAGAGTTTTATCACAGAATGGTTTAGGTTGGAAAGGACCTTAAAGACCATCTTGTTCCAATGCCCCTGCCATGGACAGGGACATCTTGCCCTTATATCAGGTTGCTCAGAGCCCCATCCAGTACGTCCTTCAGCACTGCCAAGGATGAGACACCCACAACAGTTTTCTGCAATAGTAGTTTCATTGCCTACTCACCAAATACTTTCTCAAGCACTGAAAATGTAGAAGTTTCTTTTCTCTCCTTCTCTTCATCCTGATTTCAGACCCAAAGCCTCCAAAATATTTTTGTGTAAGCATGTGGTACGACTAAACTTAGGTCTTTTGTAGAGTGAAAAAGGGCTCCAAAATGGATCCTCTGCAGAATTAAAACCTCAAATTGCAGATCTGTTCATTTATATTTTAATACAGTTCGTGTGCTGGTATTACAGTACCATATGGCAGTGTGTATCTTCTTAAGTTGGATGAGCTTCAAGGAAGAGAAGCAGTATCATTCTAAAAATCTGCTTATATACCAAAGCAAGCTTTTTTTCCCACATCAGTTATACTCAAGTCTTCAGGAGACAAATCCTCTTCTACAAACACAAATACCCCTCCACATCGAGCACAAAGTTCCCTTTGCACAATTATCTTTAGACTGCTTTTCATGGCAGAACACCAAGAAATGACAACTATGAAGGAAGCCTAAATTCTCTGTTTAGAACAACAATGATAAAAAGTAGTTCTTACTACTTGCTGTGTTAAATTATTCCAGCAATGAAGAGACTGGATGAATCTTATCTCACTTGAGCTCTCTGAAAATTAGATTCTCAGGCATGATTAATCTTCATTTGATTGTATTAGATGGATCCCACCTTTCACAATTCAAGTTAGGTGAGATGAAACCCTCAACTTCAGAGGAATCAGAGCTCTGAAGATCTGTAGGGATGGTAGTTGCATCACATATCTGAACAAGAGTTATTGTAAACAAGACAAATATTGTACTACTGCCAACATCTCAGCACAATTTGAAATCCTGCGGCAAGGTCTAAAATAGAACACACTGGAAACATCATTCCTGAAATAACATTAGGACCCTACAGAAGGCGAAAACAGACTCATTTGAAAGAAACAAGCTCTTTGAAGAAACACACACCTGATTATTCACTAATTGCTGAGTAGTTGTGCCTCATACTTAAGACAGTGAGTGTGGGCAAGTCTCTTGTTTTTCAGGCCTCAGTAACAACAACAAAACTTTACCATTGATTTCAGTGGCATTTCTGCCTGAGCAGGGACTATGGGGTCATTTCCTTGAGAGCTAAGTGCTCAACAACTAAACTCCAACTTACTTGATCCCAGATTGAAACATGCCCCTTGCATGAACCCTCGTTTCAGAACAGTTCACCCAAGTAGGCCATAGAATCCCCATCTGTGGACTATATAACTCCTTGAGTGTTCTCCCAAACCACAAAAATTTGGTGTTAATTCTTCCTAATTCTTGGCAGGCATTAACTGAAAACGCCCCTGATCTTCTCTGTCCTGACACCATTCCTGTGCATTTGTACTCAGTCTTATGTGATGGGAACATATTAACAACGTGCACTCAGCATCCTCCAGAAAACATTGTCCTTCCTCCAAATCAACATACTGATGAGAGACCAGTGAACGTCACTGAAGCAAACACCTGCTTTCAACTCTATCCTTGGCATCATTCAGTGGGCAGAAGAGTATTTCAGACCCGAGAGGAACTGCTGAAACCAAACCCAGCACTACATTATGTAATCTACATAGTTTTTAGACCAGTCTGCATTCTCTCAGAGCCCAAAACTGAGGAAGCTAGAGACAGAACAAAAGGGAACAGAGAAAGTTCATTAATCTCAGCACCAAGGCTGCTTACGAGTCTGTATCTGCACACTTACGCAGTCCTGTCCATTCACCCACACACAAACCTGAGCATGCATTCTCATTATGTTGAGGGTAAAGCACCAGAGAATTTCCAGCGAGTCAGATCTGCCATTTGGATGAACAATCACTAACAACTAATACGCTAAAAGATACACTCAAAAGGGTTTGGGTTTTCATTTTAATTTGGTAGTGGATGAATAACTCCAGACTGACACAAACTCATCTTAAAAACTCTTGAACAGCTCAACTGATACGTTTTCACTGACCATATGTAACACAAATTAAATCTGACCTTTAAATCTGACAATCACCTCACCCAATTTCATCTGCTGAAAATGTCAGGGGTTTCCTCATTCATTTAAGCTCTTTCTACCACCATGGTGGAGATGAGCACTTGCAAAGAACAACTGAGCCTGCTGATCCCATCCTTACATCACCTGGAGAACTGCTCTCTGGCAATGATTGTCTACATAGCTTCTATGGAACTGCCTGGTTTGTGGAGGACTATGGTTAAGCACTGCAAAATAACCCCAAGAAACCACAGTTCATAGAAGGTACTGGCTAGTGCTTATCAACATGGGCAATAGGGCCATCTCACACCTCAATCACGCACTGCAAACTCAGAAAAACTACCATTATTGCTAGTCTTTCCATACCTTCCAGAGAATGTGCAGTGTCAATGCTGAAATGGAATATATATTGCTAGAAATGCAAGCAATATCCATTTACATCTCTAGGTTGCAGGCTTTCCACTTACTTTTAAGAGACTAAGGAAAAAACAGGCAAACTTACCAACTTCCCAAGTCACACTAACCTCACAATCATCGTTACCTTTACATTATCATCTCTACATCTAATTTTGAATTCCTCTGTCTTTTTCCCCTTTGAGGTCACCCACAAAACTACACCATTCTGCCTGAAGGACACTGCAAGCCTTCTCCTTGCTTTTCACTATACCACAGTTATCCAGATCACTCTCTCAAGTACTGCAATGACTGACAACTCTCTGCAAGTGAAACACTCACCAGTTCAAAAGACTGAAACATCAGGGTGGGATTCAATGCAGTTCATTCCATCAAGTGACTACAGTAGCTCTATAAGCACTCTTGAGATTAAGGTGGCTGAACTGTAGGATTTCAGAGACACAGAGTTTTTAAGACACTATGAATTACCATAACTCTGAAAACCCAGACTAGAAGCAAGACTTGACCCAGTCCTGAATTGGGTATGTGATCTCCACTGATGAAGAATGACTGCACTACTAATGACAATGCACTCCAGTATTTGAAACATTCGGTTCCTCTATTTTTAGCTGTACAACAAAACAATCCCAACAACTGCGTGAGCAGGAGGGTTGGACAAGATGACCTTTGTTAGGTCCCTTCTAAGCTCCAACATTCTGTGATTAAGAAAAAAGGAAGCTACTTTAAAGAAAATTATAAAGAACAGGAAAAAGGTAAAGAATTTAGAGAGACCCCATCCATATTGCATACAAAAGAACAGGGTAAGCATAACTTAAAATAAAAAAGCCCTTAAGAAAGCATTCAAAAGCTTGTCCTTCAAAGAGAAAAAGCATAGTAGGATACCAGGAAAAAATACAAAGCAGTTAAAGGAGAGGTTCTCCTCCTGCTATACCCTACCCTGGTGAGGCCTCATCTTTAGTACTGTGTCCAGTTCAGAGAATTACAGACTCTTCAAAGGGACCTCAAGAGATCATCTAGTCCAACAATCCAGCCAGAGCAGGACCACCTAGATTGGGTCACACAGGAACGTGTCCAGGTGGGTTTCGACTGTCTCCTGAAAAAGGAGCCTCTATAACTTCCTTGGGCAGCCAGGGCTCCCTCATCTCACGCTGAAAGTTTTTCCGTATGTTTAAATGGAACTTTTTGCGTTCCAGCTTCATCCCATCACCCCTTGTCCTGTCACCAGATACAACAGAAAAAAGTTCTGCCCCAACCTCCTGACACTCATCCTTGAGATATTTCTAAATGTTAATGAGACTCCCCCCGCTCAGTCTCCTCTTCTCCAGACTAAACAGCCCCAGGTCCCACAGCCTTTCATCAGAAGGCAGATGCTCCAGTCCCCTGATCATCTTGGTGGCCCTGCACTGGCCTCTCTCCAGCAGTTCTCTGTCCCTCTTGAGCTGGGGAGCCCAGAGCTGGACACAGGACTCCAGATGAGGCCTCACCAGGGCAGAGTAGAGCGGGAGAAGAACCTTCTTTGACCTGCTGCCCACACTTGGTGCATCTTGATGCATCTCCAGCTGCCAGTGGCCTTCTTGGCCATGAGGGAACGTTGCTGGCTCATGGTTAGTTTATTATCAACCAGGACTCCCAGGTTTCTCTCTGCAGAGCTGCTCTCCAGCAAGTCAAGCTAAAAATGTAATACTAATAAATGATGTTCTAGGAGAAAATTGTATCAAATACACCAGAAAGGTGAATTTTATCTGAAAGTCTGCTGGGCCAGTAAGTGATTAAAAAGTTAAAAGCTATGCTCAACAAGCCAAAGTTGTGGAGAAGGGGGGAAAACCCCTCAAAAATATTTCTTTGCCACATGAAAAGCCAAATGAGTCTTGTATAACAGTGTAGGGAACTTCCAGCACTGGAGTCTACCTGCAGAGCAGAGAAGGGAAGAAGATCATCCTCTCCAGTAAGTTGTGGACTGTTAACTGACAAAGCCTATCAGTAACGAAATAGCCAGGAGCACACGTGCTCAGGCAGATTTCTAAGCAAACCACACTAAAATGCTGATGGACTGCAATATTCAGGTCACACACACGAGGGCTCTGAAGGAGCTCTGATTAATTGGGTATTAGAGGAGTACCCCAAAATTAACAAATTCACTAAAAGCTCTTAGAGAAAACTCAGTTGTTACGGAGTAAGGAGGATGGTCTTATTAATCAACAGTTAATTAACATGCTAAGAACATACCTATTTACACACAGACACAAAAGTGGACTCTGATACAGATCTGTAGTTAGACCTCTCTCATTTAACTTAACCACACATTATGCTGAAAAGGATACAATGTGAGGTCACAGGCCCATTACAGATAAAGCATTAAGTGCATCAAAGCAGTTGTCCTCAGTCCTTTCTTCCAATTAGTTATTATATAGTGTGGCTGGGAGAGAAAAACCAAAGATGAAATTCAAGTAGATAAACACAAGGCCCTGCATTTGGGAAAAAACACAACTAACTACACAGAGAAAATGACAGGTTCTAAATTAGTTTCTCCCGATTAGGAATGACCTTGAAGTCACTGCAGCTAGCTTTATGAAAATACAGTTTTCACAGAGGTTGATAACAAGAGCAGTGAACAAGTAAACAGAATTTCAGGAGTAATTAGGCAGGAAATAGAGACAGTAAAGGGAAGCAGCAGTATGACACTGCAACACTGTTTTTGTCTGCAGAGCCTTCACACTGTGAACTCTGCCTGCTGCTTTGGTCGTCCATCTTAGAAAGGAGGCAACACACCAGCATATCATAGAATAGAACAAGGAAGACAACACTCAGGAAGCAGCTGCACGGGAGGAGAGATGAAACCGAGCAAGATTCCTCATCCCTCAAACAGACGGACTGAGGAGAGATCAGGACATACAGAGGCACTACGCTTCGCACAGACTCTTTGAAACAAGAGGCCTTGTTCACGAGGTCAATATATAACCTGTGTAATTCACAGCTCTAGGAGATGAGGGACAACAAAATGAATTCAGACTGGACAAATTCATGGAAGCAAACATGAAGCTGAGGTACAGTCTATGGCTCAGGACTCCCTAAGTGCAGGCTGCTGGAAGTATGCGTGACTCTGCTGTCGGATGCAGAATGTGGTTCCCTCTTCTTACACACTTCCCTAAGCTGCAGCTCCAGACTAACATCAGAAAAGACAATTTTATGCTACAGGTTCTTTTTATCTGACACAGCTTTCCTATTACTGCATTAGCTGTTTGCTCTGTTAACACCAGAAAACAAGAACCAGTAATATTTCTATTGCAAACGTAATTTCCTACACTTAATCATCTAAAACCAGTGTTTATTTATGACTGTGGAGATTTATTCAATTGCTTAGTTTCCCTTATTCAACACTATTTTTCTATGCACTAGTAGTGCTGAGATTGACAAAAACATTAAGTTCCAATCAAGTTGCCTTCAAGAATAATAACTCAGAACATGAAGAATGCTGTGCTGTGAACCAAGTAGATCTGGCCCTCTTAGACATTAAGGCAAGTCATTCCCCATCACCCTAAAAGGTGAATCCCTTCCCCACCATATATTCTTCAAGGAAGAAATTAGAAATGTGCAGCTAATGAAAAATTACACTGTATCTTAAATATGAAATTATCCCTTCCTACAAAGATTTCTACAATGATTACACTTTTGCAAGTGTACCAAAACTCCACATTGAAATTACTACAAATTCAATTGCGCCATGTGCAAAAGCGGGCATACCCACTTCTGCTTCTGGCAGGACTTGGTGCAGTTTCAGCTCTTCCTTCCACAGGGATCTGTGCTGGGATCTGTTCCCAGCACTCTTCAACAAATTCATAAATGACATGAAAAGGGCTCAACAAGCAAGATGACAACATCTGTTGATGGTACCAAGTTATTCACAGTAGCAAAGACCGTGAAGTAAATGAGTAGGGAAAACTGAAAAAGGACTGCATGCAGATTACTGATTGGGCAATCAAATACATCAATGAAAGTCAGTAGTGAAATTCATGAAGTAGGTCAATGAAATAAAGTGTGAAGCAAGATAGCTGCATTTGGGGAAAGTGGTCCTAACCTCAAGTATAAGTGAACAGGCTCTGAAATTGCTCCTAACACTTGGAGCAGGCTGAGGTCTAAACAAATTATGATTGTCATGGAGATTATAGACAGAACTGAATTATTTACATCTCTTCCAGTAAAAGAAGGGGGTTTTAAATGGAGCTCAGGTCCCTCACTCATCATGTTACCACGTTAGTTATGCTGTGGAACCAATTCCTAATACATCTCGTGGCTTGAAACAGAGATTTAATGAATTCCAAAAACTAGTCCAGTAAACATCACAGAAAAAGGCATCCACAGCCTCTTAAATCCCTGTACTACATACGTGAAGAGATCAAAGGATGTGCCAAAGCAAGACCCTGTATTCTCGTTCTGTTATTATTACCTATGTTTGGCCATTGCTGGAGACAAGCTACTGCTCTAGATGGGTACATGACAATAGTTGCATATTATTAATCTCTGTGTAAGTCATTTTGTCCAACAAGGTATAATGTACACCCCAAAATATCGAGTGATAAGTGTGATCACTGAACATATGAAGGAAAAGATAGTTATTGGGGGAGTCAACATGGATTCACCAAGGGGAAATCCTGTTTGACCAACCTGATGCCTTCTATGAGTGTATAACCAGCTGGCTAGATGAGGGTAGAGCAGCAGATGTCATCTACCTTGACTTCAGCAAGGCTTTTGACACTGTCTCCCATAACATCCTCATCAGAAAGCTCAAGCAGTGTGGCTTGGATGAGTGGACAGTGAGGTGGATGGAGAGCTGGCTCAATGACAGAGCCCAGAGGGTGGGGATCAGTGGCACAGAATGGAGTTGGAGGCCTGTGGCCAGTGGAGTTCCACAGCAATCGGTTCTGGGGCCAGTCTTGCTCAACATCTTCATCAACAACCTGGATGAGGGGACAGAGTGACCCTCAGTAAGTGCCCTGATGGCACCAAACTGGGAGGACTGGCTGATTCCCCAGAGGCTGTGCTGCCATTCAGTGGGATCTCAATCAGCTGGAGAATTGGGCAGAGAGGAACCTCATGAGGTTCAACAAGGACAAGGGTAGAGTCCTGCAGCTGGGAAGGAACAACCCCATGCACCAGGACAGCCTGGGGGTCGAACTCCTGGAGAGCAGCTCTGCAGAGACACACCTGGGAGTGCTGGTTGGTAATAAACTGCCCATGAGCCAGCAACGTGCCCTCGTGGGCAAGAAGCCAATGGCAGCTGGAGATGCATCAAGATGCACCAAGTGTGGGCAGCAGGTCAAGGGAGGTTCTCCTCCCTCTCTACTCTGCCCTGCTGAGGCCTCATCTGGAGTCCTGGGTCCAGCTCTGGGCTCCCCAGCTCAAGAGGGACAGGGAACTGCTGGAGAAAGTCCAGGTCAGGGCCACTAAGATGATCAGGGGACTGGAGCATCTTCTTTATGAGGAAAGGCTGCAGGAACTGGGGCTGTTTAATCTGGAGATGAGGAGACTGAGGGGGGATCTCATTAATATTTAGAAGTATCTCAAGCATGGGTGTCAGGAGGTTGAGGCATCCCTTTTTTCTATGGTATCTAGCAACAGGACAAGGGGTGATGGGTTGAAGCTGCAACACAAAAAGTTCCATTTAAATATAAGAAAAAAACTCTTTCGGTGTTTCAGTGAGGGAGCCCTGGCCCAGGTTGCCCAGAGGGATTGAGGAGGCTCCTTCCTTGTAGGTCTTCAAGACCCGTCCGGACACATTCCTATGCCACCTGATCTAGGTGAATCTGCTTCTGCAGGGGGGTTGGACTAGAGGATGTCTAAAGGTCCCTTCCAACCCCTACCATTCTATGATTCTGTGAAAATGTCCAGTGTTAGTGCTTGTTCCATGCCCATTAGAAACATAGAAACATTGACTGTGGATAGCAATTTAAAGCCACATTCCACCTCTCTACTAAAAATAATCCTGTAAGTGTGAGGTCTTCCTGATACTAAAAATGAAAGGAAGATGTACAACCTAAAATGAGGAATTCAAATCACAAAGAGGGAGTTGTAAGCAAATTAAATCAAACAAATCTATTGATAAATAACAGTTATTTCATTTATTCCATAGAGGGCTAAACCGGTCCTAGAATGATAATAAAAATCGACCAACCTTTTTATTCTATTCTGGACTTTTTTTTGTTGGGATTTGTCAGGGGAAGTCCTCTGAATTACATGGAAAAAGCATATCCAAAATGCAGAGCAGTAATAGCTGGCAGGGCAGAAAGGGATCTCACGACTAAGCATAAGGTCTTATCATCTAGTGGATAATTCTATTTGTAAAACCATTCAAATGGCAACGTTAACTTGATCTTCATCAAATATTCATCCCCCTGAGTAAAACAATTGTCTCGTTTTGAAAGGGCGTTGTGATTGCTGTCACTCTAACTGCTCTCAGAGCAGTGGCTAGTCACGTGGAAGGCCATGCACAATACAGTGGAGTACAACTCAGTTCACTGGAGTCTCATATTCCTACAGTGGCACTGATCGGCAAAAATAGTGTCCTCCATTGATGCATCTGGAAAATGCTCATTATCACTTTGGGGTAGGTGATTTTAACTCTCTTCTGATCTCCAAGGAGAGCAAAGAGACAGTTCTAAAAAGCCAAAGATACACAACTTTACACAATGTCCCAGTGCCTGATATTCACAGAAGTTATTCTTGTTCTCTGGGAAGGTGAAAATCTTCAACGTTTTAATGAGATGCTTGCTATGTCTGCCCAGCCTGATACCCTTGAAACCTCTAGAGATACAGGGATCAGGTGTTCAAACTACAGCCTAGGCAATAGGGTCCATTTGTTTCTTCAGTTCCCTCTTCCACTAACTGGAAGGTGACTTGCTCTCTCCTACACTTCGACATTTTTATTCAAGACTCTTCTTGATAGAGGGAAAAAAAATCTCTTAGAAAAAAATCCCAACCTGAAAAACTACCTGGTATTCCAAGCAACAAGAGGAAAGTGTTCTCTTTTCTAGGAATCAGTCCTACTTACTTAACAAAATTAATGGATATGTATTTTCCTGACACTTTTAGACTACCACAGTGTAGTCAGTTCTCTTGATACAGTTGTTCTGACAGTATAGAAATAGGGGGAAAACGTATTCATAAAAATTTTAAGAGAATTACTGTATCATTTCCCTTTTTTTCCTTTCAAAAGAACATCAAGGTACTCCAATCTGAAGCATAAATCTTCTGTTACAGAAAGAGAAGTACAAAGAAAATGTTATGGGTGCATATGGCAATAAATAGCCAAGGCTACAAAAACAACTGTTTTGTTGACATGAACTGAATCACTTTAAAATTATTGAACAAACCACCACTCCTAAGTTTCTACTCCCCTTCAGCCCTGTAAAACTTCTCAGGGATAAAGGTTATTAGAACAGAAGCTATATACAGAATAGCAGAAATCAATTCTGCCTGGCCACTCTTATTTTCTTTCACACAGTCCAGCTGCCTAAATTTAGCACATATGTTTTTATTTCTATTAGAAACTATGTTAACAAACTCGATGTGGCTCTCTAGTATCCTTGATACTGAACCACAGCCTTGTAGATGAAGTCTGGAAAAACTGCCAGGGTCAAATGTCCAAGTAGAGAAAAGGAGAATGAGTAAGCAGGTTGTGTCAGTGCAACTCAGCATGGGAAACTGTGGCCTTGGGAATGAAATATGGAGGAAAAAAGCATAGAATAACTTCACACATCTAATTATACACTAAAAAGTTTCTGAAATGGTAAATATCTAAGCTAAGTTAGTAGTCCAGGCTGAACTATCAGTGGAAAGAGAGAGACTCCTTTCTAGAGATATCTTTTTAGAGGCAAGTCATCCCCTTCAAGGGGGTTCTGGAAGCTACCTGCTTTTCTCCACACGTTTTAGCAGTACCTGCAAATTAAGGTTCATGAGAAGAATCTCATCCACAGTATGTCAGGTGAAATAGAAAAACTGAGGTACTTGAATGTCTTAAGGATGCTTTTTAGAGCTGTGCAAGATGAAACCTCTCCTCTGTGTACACTCTTGGGAATCCTGCACTACTTCACATGATTCCTATCTAGCTAGTATATTAGCCTTACATAAATACACACAACTACACACCATCTTTTGAGAGTTACTCCACGAAAAGCAAGAGATCTGGATACCCATACAATGACTACCCCTACTCTACTTGCATCATGTCTCAATTTTGTATCATCTTCACTGTGCTTGGTGCAAATACTTTGCCAGTATCCTCCTTTCACATGTAAAAAGCCAGTGTTTGTCTCCAAAAATCTCTTCCTTGGCTCTATACTGAAAAGAACTGAACAGCCTGAGGAAACACTTCAAAAAGAAAAACCATTTGGCAATTAAACCATGGTGACAATGAACCAAGGAATTGGAAATCAAAGCACTGGGGCTGAAAATTGCATGTCAGGGTTGTAAAAGGTAACAGTGGTTACTGGACAGGTTCTGTTTGTATTCAGGTCACAAAGCTGCCATCACACAATTCTTGTTTCTTCTTGGACTCACCACATCCAGAAACAATGATCTTCTTGTGCTGTGGAAGGGATGGAATGTGAAATCCCATCCATATCCCAACAGAATCCCACAAACATTTTGGCAGTAAGAATTTATTATGTAAAGCCCAGATGGCATCCCAAATATTTCTACTTCAAAATTTGGAAATCATCTTTTTTTGCTTAAAATAAACTACACAAAAGCATCAGGCCTAAAATTCACTATAGAAAAACATCAAGCTAGGTAACCAGACTTAACTGAGCAGTTAACTGGGACTATGGGAAGAACATGAATGTGGCTTTCTCCACTTCACTTCATTGTCAGAAATTAGTAATATTTTTCTATTCAAACAGATTTGTATGACTGGCAGAGAAGGAAGACACAATAAGCAGATACATCCAGCAACACGCTATACTTTGAGAGCTTTTCCAATGATCTAGAGCCTAACAGCACTACCATAAACTTCTGTGGCAACATTTCAAACTCCTAGAACCCAATTAGCTATTTCTGTTACCCTCTGTTATTCTAACAGGGTTCTTCTGCATGGCTTTTTGGTTTCTCCACTATGCCATTTCAGCTCTGAAACGTGGGAATGTAGACTTCAAAATGGTTTTAGCTGCTACTTGAACCAACAAGCTATATCTGATTATCAGTTCAGTTTCAGCACCAACCTAATCACCACAGACACTTTAAGCGATGGGCTAACGATTGATCCTTGATTCTGGCTGTCATTTTGCAGTGAGCCCACTCCTACAATCCTTTTATATCTATCACTTCACTGAATGCCAAAGAAATCTCAGTGTACTTGGCATGAAGGCTACACTTCCTATATTTATGCTCCCTCTAATGTATGCTCCATTTTAGTCTTTATCAGCTTAAAATCATCTCTGAGGAAAGATGGCATAAAGTGCAAAACAGTTCATGCAACAGTTTTACTGATACGAAATACTGTTCACCCACATTGCCTTTCCATCATCATCTTTCTCCTGGATTTTCTGTTTAAACATACCCAAAAATTAACACAAAAGCACCCATGGTCGTTCTCTAAGTGAAAAATCACACAGTCATATTAGGATTGTTGCTGCTGCTCAAACTTCCAGCACCTCCAGAAAATAAAACAGTACTTTTTAATTGTACTACCTTAACTTTGCTGGCAGACACACATTTCATTCTTCAAGACAGATGAAAATGAGGTGCTCTCTCCAGGCAAGAATTCCTTCTATCTGGCACACTAACACTTCATCCTTTTTAATTATTCCACAGGTGGTTGCCTTGGAAACTGCCAGTAGCTCTTGGATTTGAAGGTTCCAGCATGAGAAAGTAACAAGCCTTTGTAGCCACGGCATTTGGATCCGCACTGGCTGCAGCAGCACACTAGCAGAGGCATCATGAAAACCTGGAAGAGATGGCAAAAATTAACAGAGATTAGTTACAATGCTCAATTCTTCAAAATTAAAAATCACAGTGCACATCGAGAGCTCCTTAACAGTGGATCCAAGCTAGGCTTCAGAGAAATGCTGCTTCTGTAGCTTTCCAGCACTGCACCGAATTTCACCTTCGGGAGGACGGCACTAAAATGTGGATGCTGAACCAGCTCACGAGTTCAGCTTTCAAGATCAAGGAATCTGAGATATTTTTCCCCTCGGTTTCAATAGAGACCTTCCAAAGTGTCTGGTCAAAGTGCCTGAAATTCAGTGCTATTGTTTTTCTTTGAATAAAAATAGAGTAACTATAAATAGCTCTCATCATGAATGCTGAATCACTGTATTTTGTATCATATAGCAAATTGCTTCAAACTTCATTTAGCCTTTAAAACTAGGAAAGTTTTGTTTGCTTAAAACACAATTAAAAGCCTGCTAAGCATCTAAGTCTGCATCCATCTAATTCATTTAATTCTGCTGATCTGAAAGTACAGAAAGTTTTCCTTGCCCTCTCTGATTTCTCATTGTTTCAAAAGCTGACCATTTGCACTTAAAAATCCAACACTACCACTCCTCCAGGAAAACCTCACAGGCCATATAACCAAATCAAAGCAAAACCCAACTGCATTTTCTGTCACAGGTTGAAGTTTTCAATTTGTCTAAAATCTGGGGTTTTTTTTTTGTTTTGCATGCTTTTAAGTAAGTTAACAGAATTACATAGAATGACAGAATGGTAGGGTTGGAAGGGACCTTTAGAGATCATCCAGTCCAACCTCTCTGCCCAAACAGGTCCCACTCAGATCAAGTCACAAAGGAACGTGTCCAAGTGGGTCTCAAAGCCCTCCAAGGAAGGAGCCTCCACACCCTTCCTGGGCAGCCTGGGCCAGGACTCCCTCACCTCACACTGAGATTTTCCTTATGGTTCAATGGAACTTCTTNAGCAGGTCAATCCCCAGCCTGTGCTGGTGCAGGGGGTTGTTCCTCCCCATCTGCAGGACTCTGCACTTGTCCTTGTTGAACCTCATGAGGTTCCTCTCTGCCCAACTCTCCAGCTGGTCGAGATCCTGCTGAATGGCAGCACAGGCTCTGGGGAATCAGCTAGTCCTCCCATAAGCCTTAGAAAAACTATTTTCACAATCTGTCATGGAACTGGTCACTTCTTGTACCCAAAACAACACAGAAGATCAGGTGTCCAAGCTAACAGTGACTTCGAAAGACCTCATTCATATGCAAATATTTTGACCTGCAGCATCAACAAATTGCCTGGCAGGACCTCAAGTAAGACAGCACTGTGGAAGTGGATTTGCCTGTACCATTCCATAAAGAGACACCTAAAAGCCACCGTTTTGTGAGTGTTTGTGAATCCAATAGGTGAGCTTTACTGGAACATGCCACAAACAAATATGTATTTATTTCACAGGAAAAAAAATAAAGCAAGGTAACAGAAATGAAAGGATTTATGAACAGTCTCCCTAGTGCACACATAATCCTTGCAGGGCAGGTCTTCTCCTTCAGGCTTGTTCTCAGTCTTGCAGCTCAGCTCGTTTCTGACTTGGAGAAAACACCACACAGAGCCTGCTTCAGTCCCAAGGGAAAAAAAAAAAACCCTGCGTATGTGCCTATCTCTACACATTTCACAATCCTTCCCTCTGTCACTGCTCCTTACTAGCACCTCCAAAGCCACAGCAAATCTCAGAACCACTTAAAACTTGTACTTTAACTTACTAAATACCCACCAAACTGCACTGCCACCTTCCCCTCTTTCTTGCCTTCTTCAATCACTTCCTTGTTTGAAAACAGGAAACCATTTTCTTTCCCTCCCTTGTTCCCTCCCTCATCTAACCCCACCAAGCACAAAGTAGTCCTACACTGGTTGCCTCCTTCCTGGAGGGTTCTGTAGGTTTCCCTTGCTTCCTCCTGCACATCCTCTTCAGTCACCTGACTTACTCCTTTACACACAAGGATTCTGAAAGACAAACTGTCAAGAGCAGGTGTTTTCTTTCCCTTGTTTCCCAGCAGTTCCCAAAGTGAGACTTGTTTAGTCACCTCTGGATGCAGTGCAGGATAAACACAAGTACCTTGTCCCATCAGTCTAGGGTACACTTGCTATCTAACTCCATCCCTCTCAGAGATTCTCCCTGCAGAAGTGGAATGCCAAAATACTGTGGAATACTAAGAGGATTTTCTCTGGTACTCCTCTTCACAATTACAGGTATAATCTCCTATGTGTCCTGTTAATGCAGAAGAAAACCTTTCTCTTTCCCAGTTCTCTCAAGTGTCTCTGGTAGACTGACTCTCCAAAGCCTCGAAATAACCCTTTTATCACTAATGGCTGTGTTTCTTTTGAGGAAAGGTAGATTTTTTTTTCTTCCCTGCCTCAGGTATCTTGACATGACTTTCAAGCACATCTCACTCTGTCCTCATGAACTCATTTTGCTGTTTCCTATAGGGCAGACAAAAGAGCTTGATCTACAATAGCAATTCAGAGTGCTTGTCTATGATTCTAAGACATAAATCCTACACTCTTCTGCAGACACCTCTCAATAAACTGGCTTCTAGTGTCTTTATCTGTAGGTAGGTGATGGACCTACCGCATCTTTCCTATTCTCATCATCTCATAGCAAGTAAATCACTCAAAGATCCTTAAAGAAACTGCCTTTTTTTCCCCCCCAAAATGCATTTTGGAAACCTTTGTAAAATGTATTTGTTAAACATCTCTTCATACACACTCTTCAGATATTCAGTTTCTGTGAGCAACCCCAGCTCTTCTCATCTTTGCTGTGTTCCTCCTGCTCAAGCTTCTTAGTTCAGTCTCTGCCTATACAGTGATCTAATTTGGTTCAAGATCGAGGAACCATAAGATGAACCCAATGCCTGATGTAGATTTCTTTTAGGTTCTGTAACATTTGTCCCTCTCAGGTGCTATAAATGCACCTTGATCAACAGGGAGCTCCTCTGAGTTTTTGGCCAATCCTTTAAAGACAGAGATGTCTCTTTTCCAGACTTGAGGGAATGTTTCTGTGCTACTGCCTCTTCCAAATGTACATTCAAACAAAAAAAAGAAATCTCCTGTCTTGGTCTTCAGGGGACATGTGTCTTTGCTCATTTCCAGCTTCAGCACTTGAGCCAAGGGCTGTGTTCAGATTCACACTTTGTCTCTGACACCACTGTTAGAGACCCTGAATCACCAAGTGCCTGGAAGAGCTGCCTTGCACTCCTTCAGCACAAGCATCATCAAACCACTAAAAGCACTGTGAGCTCCGGAACTCAGTTATTAGGAAAAAAAATACATAAAACATGGAACTCTTGAAGAGTAGATCTAAAAGCAAGAACAAAAGACTTAAGTAACTCCCCTAGTCCACTGTGGCTTCAGGGTTTTTTTTTTTCAGGCTTGTTCTCAACCCATTAACAACCTAATTTTGCATAATCCTTAAACATCCTTGAAGAAAAGTCTTTGTCTCTGTGTTTTTAAGCGTTTACTGAGACTGTTCCTTTTCTTATCCTCAGTCTCTGTTCCACACAGGCTCCTTTCTGACCAGTCTCTGCTCTGTTCTGTCAAAAATCACCCCCTAGAAATACACTCAGAGGCTCTCAGGGAATGAAAACAACTCTCTCCTGCCAGAGACCTGCACTTGATGGATATCACAGCAACTAGGACAGCACAACTGGGTACTTGACTCCCACTGCAGTCAGCAAAGGTGCAAATCATTCAGATGCCATTCATGATGCATGCTGCATGATGGTCTTCAGAAAGGACCAAGGAAGCTCAGATAGCAAAAACCTTAATTCACAAAATTCACAAGATTTTGGGGGGTTGGACTAGATGATCTCTAATAGTCCCTTCCAATACCTACCATTCTAAGACCTGAGTCCTTAATTCCCTTTTTCCTCTGTTGATATTCCTGTTTCCTTTATGTGAGTGAGATACAATCAAACTACAACACTGCTTCTTACTGCAAATTTCTTTGTGCTGCTCTTGGTTTCACTCACAGTTGAATTAATACGTTTGGAAACCTTAATGACCAATACTTTCAGCATCTGAAGGAGGCACACAGATAGTACAAGAACTCCTTTTACTTGAATGCTTTAAATATAATATATGTTTTAGATCATATATATAAAAGCAGAGAGGCACTACAGTGAGAGTGAGCCTCACTGCCCTCTTGGGAAAATACAGCCTGCCACTGACTCCAAAGGCAGTTGTGTAAGATTCCAGAGGCAATTCATCACATGAGGCTCTTTCTTATGAAAAAAGAGATCTATATCAGCACTGATGACTGATCTCCCATTCTTACATCCTTCATTTTCCAACTGAAATGTTCAACAGTATTTTAACAAGATGTGTCAAACCTGGGTAACTTTTTTGAGGAAGCTTGTCAGTAATTTTGCGCCTTTTACTGTTTGAAATCGAGTAAGGGGGAAACAGCAGTAATGTTCTGAAGACTTTTATGACTGCCAAGAATCCCCTCTTTTCACACAGAAAGAAAAGACTCTTATGTTGTGAAGAAAAATATTTGCCCTTCACTGTGGTGGGTTTGTTAAGGCATACTTGCAAGTGTTTAGTAAATAAAAGCCATCTTTCTCTTAAATTATTGTGAAGTACAAACATCTAACGTGAGAATCCAAAGCCTTCTTTAAGCTACTCCACCATCCCGTGAAAATGATCATAACTTTGCTGTTTCACAGCTTTATCAGGCTAATATGTATCTGCACAATGAATATTTAATCAAAGATGAGAAAGAACAGAAAAGACACCTTTTTCTGTCTTCAAGAAAAAGCTAAAGTGAGAGTTTTAAATGAGAAATATGGGAATTTCCCCTGCAATACCACAGGTGGCCAGAAAATTTTCACCGAAGCAAGTTTTGCACATATTCAACACACAAAAATATACAAGATAGATATAAAATGAACTATCAGGAAATAAGACACTTGGCCTGGAACATGCCAACCAGCAACTGTATGATGGAAATGAGATGACAGGTAAAAGAGATGGGAGGCTCAGTTGACTAAAGAAGAGGTGCTGCAGTAGAACGTCCTTAGGACAAACGAAGCTGGGCAGCTTTGAGGAGCTTCATTTAAGATTACTCACAATCAGACTGCCACTTGAAAGAAGATTATAGGTTGATTGTACACTGGCAATTGATCAGATCTCAACTGAAGTGGTTTCCCCACTCTCCACCTAAGTAGTGGCAACAGTTCTGATGATCTGGGCTAGTAGGAGCTCCTGAGCAAAAACAGGAAGATAAAGAATGGAGTCCTCTTATGAAATAGGGCCTCTACATCTGCTTTCATCAGTTCCCATGTGTACTATGAAATCTGTACCACCTAGAAGTTGTGGAGACAAATTCTTGATGAAATAATACACCATCAGATTATCCAAAATCAAGTCCTTCTCAAAAGACATTTTAGTCTTAAATAAATGGAGGATTTGCACCGAGTTGCTGTAAGAGACATGGAATCAGCATGCTGAATAGTAAGAAAGAGTGACTATATGCTTCACCTGTTCAGCATTGTTGCCTAAAAAAATCTGAAATCTTTTGGAAAGACAATATAGCACAGTCTTATGTAACAATGTTCACTACAGTAAGAATCACTGGTGAACTGAAATGCAAACAAAACAAAAAAAAGAGTATTTTTACAGCACTGAAAAATGAAGATAAATCAGCCAACACTTGCAGCAGTATCCAGAAGAGACTGTGATGCCCCAGAAGACTGTTTCTGATTGACTTTCTAGATCATAGCTACCTGCATGCACAGAGAAAAATTCCACAGTGTTTCGTGCTGACAGCACAGGTTTATTCCCTTGCCCAGACTGGATAATCTTGTGTTGCTGGGCTTGACTTGTCCCTGGGATCCTGCTCTTCTGAACTCCATCTCCTTTCTGCATCATAGAAAAGCGCATCCTTCCGCAGACTAGAGAAGAAGCACACACCAGCAATGGAAGGTACATCTCTCTCTGATTTGTAAAGGTTGATGATATTTTCCTCTTATTGCAAAGCATGACTGAGTATTCAAAACACAAAAGCTGGCACAGAAATTTCCTAGGAAAGGCTCTCATGTAAGAGAAACAAACATTCAGGAGAGAGAAAAAAAAGCATTTTTTTTACCGTGAAGGTCGTCTGGTTTAGCATTAGATATTGTTCAACTGCTAAGGTCTTAAGACATCCCATTACCTAATAAATATCAATTTCTATCTTGAAGACTGAGGTTGTTTTTTGAAAAATATGTTTACCAAACAGAATCCTCACACACTGGGAATTTTCCCTTTCAACCTGCTAACAGTGAGACTAATTTGCTTCACATAAGCCCTCTAGTAGAACAGCGTAAAGCCTTTTTCCCTTGAGTACCAGTTGTCCATTATTAAACCACAGATACTAAAAAAAAATCTATCAATAAATGTTAATATTGTGACAACATTTGCTTCTTAACAGCTTTTGCTACATCAAGTAGCTGCCTGTTTTACTCTGGTGTTCTGATGTGGTGGTGAAGCCGTGATGCTAACGCTGCGAGGACCACAGATGCAGAGCAATACCAGCCACCATCAGAACACAGTTATAGCCAGCAGAAAATGGCCAAGAACCAGCAGCTGAAAGTAACTCTCCAGTTTCACCATCTGCTGTTGGGATAGCCATCTTCACTCATTTCTCATCCCTGACTGCTCATCCCTGTCCTTGATCCACCTCGTCGTTTGTAACAACACCCTTCATGCATCTGTGCTATGATTTACACCTTCGTACTGACCCTGGAGAACTCTGATTTTGCTGCTGTTGTTACTGGTTCTGCAGTGGGTTCACTGTACAGGTGTAGAAAGATCTGGCCAGAAGCAGGAGCCAACACCCCAGCCACGCCAGCTGGCATCAAAGCAGCAACAGGCGACTGGGGGATGCTGACTGCTGCTTTCAGCAGCTCTGCCAGTTTATGCTAGCTTAAAATTCCCATGAAACTATGGAAAACTAGAAACTAGACACATTCAAGTTAGAAATGAAAAAGAAGAAGAAAGCACAGACTGTTTAACCAATAGAAGAAATTACTAAGATGTTGAAATCTTCCTTTCTAACTTCCAAACAAGACAGCATGCCTTTGTGAAAAACACCTTCCACACACGCTTGTTAATCTTTCAGTCAAACACGAGCGACTGAGCTCAAAACAGGGAGTAACAGTTCTACGTAATGACCTGCAATACTCTAAATGTCAGACTAAATTATCTAGCAGTGCCTTCTGCCCTGTATCTTCGAAATGTAGATAGATTTCAGTTCTCTCCCTGCTTGTGTCAGATCAGAATTCTTTAACAGTTGGAAGCGACAGAGTCAAATTTTACGATATCCCTGCTTGGAACACATCCAGGGGTTGAATCCCATTTCTTCACATAGAAACAAGAAGCTCCTAACATTTGATCTGGAATTCATACCTTGTTAGAAGGGAAGCAGCAGAAGTCTCATTTGTTCCCGCTACCAAGCTGGTGGTGAGGGAAAAGGAGCCGTGCTGTGCTAGAGCTGGTTACTGACCTTGTCAGAACTCTCAGCTGTGAACGCACTGAATGATAATTTTGCCTGCCACAAGCAGACAGCCTCAGCAAGCAGGAATCTTCACATTCAAAAGCATTAAGTAGGAGGGTCAAATTAGAAATCTTGGCTTTCAGCATCTTTCTTTATGCTTCAGTACGATATGGGTGAAGGAAGATGCTTTCTCTCTGCCTCAGTAACTGTACGGTATTCATCCCTTGCAAAAAAGCCTATAAATTTACAAGATGTGTAGCACTTGGCAGCCTTTCTGCAAGTGCTGAGTGACTGAGATGAGTTCAGTTAACACAATTTTGTAATAAATGTATTAGTTTATATATCTAAGCATGTACATTTTGCAAAGCAATGAAAGAAGAAAGAGGAAAAGATGAAACAGTGCACGGCCCGAAGAGTATGGCTTGCTGCCAGTGCCCACACATACTTACTCTCTTTTTCAGCCTGTGTCATATACACACATCTCCTGGAAAAAAAAAAACCCAATCCACTCAGAGCGAGTCAGTTCTTCTAGTGCTGCCAACTCCTGCCAAAACTCTACTTTCATTTTATAATAAAGATTACGCTCATTTAACCACAATAAGGTCAACTTACACAGAAAAACCTCTTCAGGGAAGTAGAAGTGAAGCAAAGAGGTAGAGGGCTGGGAATCACAATTCTTTTCAATTCTCTCCTGCTTTTTGTGTGAGCGGTGCCCTTCAGTAAAGTGGAATTAATCACCACCACTGGCAAACTGCACTTCTAAATCCAACAGACACAGACAGAATATGGATTGGAGGAGGGTGGTCAGGTAGTGGTCAGAATAGACATGAACATACAGGATGTGTAAGAAGTGCTGGGAGATGTAACACTATCTCTTACCACGCTGAACTACTGTTTAGCATTAAATACCCTGAAAACCAACTGTAAGCAAATACTGCCAATGAAGACGCTGAACAGAAACTTCTTAATTATCAGAAGCCTTCAAAGACCTACTACATTTTCTACAAACTCACATCCTTTGTTGTAGACTTGCTCTTTTAAGTGGCTCAGTTGTGGGACTTCAGACACGAGCTCCTCAGCAGAATCAGCTGCACGTGGCTTACACTGGGGGTGAACCAGTGCAGCAGGAAAATCCAGTGCTACGCAAGGCTCCTTATCCTTCAGTTTATTAGCTTGGTTTGCCAAAGAAAAATTCTTTCAGTGTCATTTCTAATAACCCAAAACAAGAAGAGACATACCTGAAATTATCAGCCTCCAGTAAATGTCTGGAAAATATCTGGAGAGACCAGCAACGAAAATACGACACAAGAATCATTTGCCTACTGTTTGGTTCCAACACTGATTGCCAAACAGATGAAGAACAAGCTTGAGCTGGCCAGGGGACTAGTGACAGTCTACAGCCAATTCAGCAAGGGCTAATTTGTTAGGCTGAGAAACAAAGTAAATTAAAACCATTTTCAGCTTGGGTTGATTTGGCTGTATCATCAACACAAGCTAAAATTAGCTTGGGAATCAAAGCAGAATGCTGCAGACATAGCTGGTACCACCAAATGGACATATAGAAGAGCTTAGAAGCACAGGTGAACTTAAATCCAGTAGAGAGCTATGCAGGTGCTGACCATGTAGTTTGGTACATAAATGTACTTCTCCAGCGTGGGTCCTTCCCATGGGCTGCAGCTCCTCATGAACTGCTCCAGCATGGGGACTCCCACAGGGACAGCTCCTCACACACTGCCTCAGCATGGGTCATCCAACCTGAGACCTTCACAGGATCACAAGTCCTGCCAGACCTGCTCCAGCGTGAGCACCTCCCCCACGGACTCCCAGGTCCTGCCAGGAACTCGCTCCAGGATGAACTTCTTACAGAGTCACGGCGTCCTTCAGGCATCCACCCGCTCCAGCGTGGGCTCCTCCACGGGCTGCGAGTGGATCTCTGCTTCCCCGTGGCCTCCATGGACTGCAGAGGGACAACCTGCTTCACCATGGTCCTCACCACATACCACACGGGAGCCTTTTCAGTGCTTAAGCACCCTCCTCCCCCTTCTCCACTGACCTTGGTGTCTGCGGAAATGTTTTCACATTGTCCCTCCCTGTTGCTGCTGCAGTTTTGCAACTGCACAACAACTTATTCCCGAATATGTTACTCACAGAGGCGTTACCTCCATCACTAATTGGCCAGGCCTGGGTCAGGTGCAGGGTCCAGCTTAGAATTGACTTGCTCCAACCCTGTCAGACACAGAGGAAGCTTCTGGCAACTCTTTTCATTTAAAGAAGCCTCCGCTGTAGCCCCCCTACTACTGAAAAACCTGACCCAGGCAAAACCACTACATCAAGTAAGGAACTTTTGTAAATGGATATGTTTAAAATAAAGAAATTTCCTCTTCTGTTTTAAAAGCCAGACCCAAGTTGATGACTGCAATGGGATTCCTGTTTGATCGATGCTGACAACATCCTGATGGTAGGGGAATTCTCAACTGCATCTGTCCCTGCACGACCGTGCTTCTGGTCCAAGTAATGCAAAGGTCAAGAATGAATGTACCCAGAAAACAAAAGACACCCACTCTCACACATCAGAGTAATATGTTTACTCAGTTTGTCATAAAGAAGTTAATCTGTCCCTCAAATGACTGAAAATACCTTAAATTACTTCAGTCTTCCTTCTGCTATACAATTACACGCCTAAATCAGTTCCACAAGAGAAACTCATTTCTAACCACAACTAAGGCAAGGATCTATTTGTGGAAAAAAACAAAGAATTACATTGATTTAAATAAAACAATGAATTTATTGTTGTTAGTAGTAGCTGCAAGCTCACTGAAATCTACTAGTTCAAGAAAAAAAAAAATTATCCTTTTTAAAAGTTTCTAAAGTAACTCTATGCAAAACCACTTGATCTGAAACAAATCATGCCCTTGTGTAAGCACCAAAATAAATTAGCCTCAACTATGACGTGAGTATTAAACTAGCCTCATTTTCCTTTATGTAAGTTGCCAAAAGAATGCTCTTTCTTTGCACTCTCTATAATTTCCAGGAAAAAAAAAGGTCTAGTCTACAAAAGAGGAGACTGAGAGGGGATCTTATTAATATTTACTAATATGTCAATGGTGAGTGTCAGGAGGTTGGGGGAGCACTTTTTTCTATGGTATCCAGTGACAGGACAAGGGGTGATGGGTGAAGCTGGAAGAAAAACCGTTTCATTTAAATATAAGAAAAACTATTTGACTGTGAGGTGAGGGAGCCCTGGCCCAGGCTGCCCAGGGAGGGTGTGGAGGCTCCTTCCTTGGAGGTCTTCAAGACCTACCTGGACATGTTCCTGTGTGACCTGATCTAGGTGGGAGCTGCTTCTGCAGTGGAGTTGGACTGGAGGATCTCTAAAAGTCTCTTCCAACCCCTACCATTCTATGACTCTTTCTGTGACTCTCTCTCTGCTAGAATTGGGAGAGACTGAAGTATGACCAGTAATTTACAAATCAGCAAAGCATATATTTTTATCTCTAAATTTTTAAGGATAAAACATTTTTAAAATGGAAGTATAAAAATTAAAAATCCCAGTAGTCATGACAACCCCATTCCACTTCCTTCTGCTCACCCATGTCATCAATACCATACTTAAAATAATCCATGGTAATTAAAACTATCCCCAAGAGACATTTACTTGTGCAGAAAATAGTTCTAGAAGTAACACCAATAACTGAGAAGAAGTATCAGCCTGTGTCAGAGATGTATCACTCAGTGAAGAGGCACTCAGTGAAGAGCACTCACTTCTTGGCAACAACTGAAGAGTCCCATCATCAAACCAGCAGAGCTAGACTGATTCTGTGGTGAAAAGGTAATGAGGAATCCCACCTTGCACTGTACAGCTGCACAAACCCCTCTCCACCATCTACTGGGAGCCTGGGGAGCTCCCCTCTGACTGGAAGCTCACCAGGGTTATTCCCATCTACAGAAAAGGCATGATGGATGACCCATGAAACTACAGACCTGTTAGTGTAACCTCAGTTCCTGGAAAAATGATGGGGATCATACTAGGAATCGTTGAAAGGCATCTGAAGAACAATGCCATTGTCAGGCACAGTCAAGACAGGTTCAGCAAGGGAAAGTCCTGTTTATTGTACTATCTTTAGTTCAGTCATCCATTCAGCGGATGAAGGGAAGGCAGTGGATGCAGTTTGCCTGGACTATAGTAAGGCTTTTGATGTTGTCCCTCCCAGGTTCCTTCTGGACAAGTTGTCTAGTTGCTAGATGAGCAGGTTCAAAGGGTTGTAGTCAGTGAGGCTACATCTGGCTGGCACCAGCAGAGCCAGGGTTCAATTCTAGGGCCGGTCCTGTTCGGTACATTTATCAATCATCTGCAGGCTGGAGTGGAATGCACCACTCACAAGCTTCCCGGCAATGCCAGACTGAGAGGTGTTGCTGACCTTCTCAAGGGACAAGAGGCCTTACAGAGGGATTTAGGTAGACTGGGGCATTGGACTATGATTAACTGGATGAACTTTAACAAAGACTAATCACCACATTCTGTACCTGGGATGGAGTAACACCAGGCACAAACTGGAAGAGTGGTAGTTGGAGAGTAGCCCTGCAGAGAGGGACTGGGGAGCACTGACTGACAATAGGAGTCAGCAGTGAGAGCAAATTGTATCCTGGGGTACAAACACAGCATAACCAGATAGCGAAGAGCTGACCATTGTTGTGTTTAGCCTTGGTGTGGCTTCATCTTGAACACTGTGCAGTTGTGGGCCCCACAACTCAAGTATGTTAAAAGTCCCTGAAAATCCCCAGGCTGTGCAGGGAGGTGGTGGAGTCACTATCCATAGAGACATTTAAAAGACATATATGAGGTGCTGAGGAATGTAAGGTTAAGTTTAGTGATGGGCCTGGCAATGTGAAGCTAGTGGTTGGACTTGATCTTATAGGTCTTTTCCAATCCTAATGATTCTATGACTCTATGAGCCAGAGAAGGGTAAAGCTGGTGAAAGGGCTGGATGGGACATCCTATGAGGAGCAGCTGAGGACTCCGTGTTTGTCTAGTTTTGGAGAACAGAAGACTGAGGAGTGCCCTCATGGATCGCTGCAGCTTCCCAAGGACAGAAAGTGAAGTGGAAGCACTGAGCTCTACTCCCTGGTAGGCAGTGATAGGATGTGTGGGAATGGTTCAAAGCTGTGTTCAGCTTCTTTACTGAGAGGGTTGTAGAGTCTCCTTCTCTGGAAACAATCAAAACTCACCTGGACAAGTTCCTGTGTGACCTACTCCAGGCAGTCCTGCTCTGGCAGGGAGGTTGCACTGGATGACCTTTCTAAGTCTCCTCCAGCCCTTAAGATTCTGTGACTGATGCCTCAAGCCTTGTAGTATTGAAGGGGCATTTGGACACTGCCCTTAACAACACACTTGAAGCTTTGGTCAGTCCTGAAGTGGTCAGGCAGCTGGACTAGATGATCATTACAGTTCTCTTCCAACTGCAATTATTCCATTCTAATATTTACACTTTGGTGCAAGCACCATTTCAGCTGGGCACTTCAGAGATTTTATAGGAAGGTTTAAATGTGCACTAATTTCACCAACATGACTCAAATGTCACATTTTTCCCACACAAGTATTTTAAAACTAGCAGTCAACTGCCTTGCAGTTTGATTGTAAGAACAAAACAATACTCAAGATTACCTTTGGGACTTTAGTGGCAGTGACCAAGGTAGCCCTGTGTTGTCTGTTAGGTATTTACAGTTTAACAGAACAGGCTCATTTTATTCTAAACCCAGTATACTCCTCTGTAGCCACTCAATTCACACAAACCAAGAAAGAGTATGGTATCAATAGTTTTCCATTCTGCCTACAATAGCCTATTTTTGGCACGTATTGATTTCATTTTAGAAGATAAAAGACCCTGGATTCTACAGATTTCCACAGAAAACCACCACAGCAGACCTATACAAATTCAGATTCCTTACAAACCACAGTAATCAAGTCACAAAATACCGATTCAACCTGTATTCAACTTATTAGACCTCTGCAACATATGTGCTCACATCTAAACCAGATGTCTAGATAGGCACTATAGGTAAAGGAGATCCAGTTAAAATTAGTCTTTAGTATAGAACTCATTTCATTAAACCCAGTGTCTTGGTAAGAAAACGAGGAATCACATCCTAAACTTCTTCAGGTAGCCCTTCCCTAACAGTGAAGAGCCTGGAGTGACCTGCTCAGACAGGCATTCACCTACAGTGCTGCTCCTGGAGGGATCAATCTCGTTGGCAACAGTAGGCTTCTCCCAGGCAAGTTCAAGACATGTCCTTGTCCAAAACAAGAAAACTGTGGCAAAAGGAAGATGTGATTTGTACTTCTGCTATCAAAAATAATATTCTGGGCTTGTGGATACGAAGACATGCTGACTCCATGGTTGTCAGCCAAGGATATGATGCTGAGGACAAAGACATTCTGACCACAACCTCTCTTTGTTGAAAAGAAGGCATTTCATCATTCCATGGGAGAAAATAGATGTGATGGTTCAGTTATTTCCTGAAACCACCAAGTCTTTTATACCTAACCAGGAAACGATAGACAAGAACCTTCAGCAGAAGACAGAAGTAATGAAAGGCAAGTAGAAAAGTCTGATTTCTCTTCTGCACAATATCCAGCAGTTTGTCTCATTTAATCTTTACATCTGTGACAGCTCAGTGACCTATAACCAGCAAAATGCTACAGACAACATAATGGGATGTCAGGGATTCAAGCTATTGGTCACCTTTCACACTACATTATAGGGGTGGGGGTCAGCCTAAAGCACTCTGAAATTATAAGGCTTATCTTTACAAATAGGGAATTATATTCTAAATCAATCTAGTCTCAAACTTCACCTCCTCAGATCATATTTGAACCTTTCTGTGTTTTGTACTTGTAATTAGACTATTTTGTCAGCCACGTAAAACAATGTCTAAGATTAAAACACCTAAAACTACTCTGATAAGTATTTTACTACTCATGGTCACTTTTAAGATTTCATTCAACATTTGGCTTAAAAAAAACCCCACATCAGTTAAAGCAATGCTTCATGTTCAAAAAACCCAAATGTAAACCAATTCCAAAGTTTTCTTAACCAAACAAATATGAAAATTACATATTACTGAATATTTGAAACATGAAGACATAGAAAAGATCCCGAGCTGTTTTAACATGCACTGCACAGACTTTGATCTGATGTCAGCAAAGGGTTTGACTTCTTAAGTACGCACTATCAAGTCTGATCGCTGCACTCCCTTCAAGACTTCCTCACTTGTCATTCCTGTTAGTGATTCAACTGGTTCTCCATTATACCACAGAAGAGAAAAATATCCTCAACAATGCTAGGAATAACATCCTTTCCTGTTTGGGTACATTTTATGTCAGTCACCTTCCTCTTCCAAGAAATTTCATGACATCTTTTGAAATATAGAGACAGAATTCCATTAAAACTTATCAGTTAGAAGCAAGCTGTGCAAGCTTCACCCTTAGTGGCCAACAGGTTTGAGATAACTGATAACAAACGGAGTCTGGAAATTCTCATTGTCCATCAATTTGCACTGTTTCTGTTGGAAAAAACATTTGACCAGCTCGCATGCACTGAACACTGTAGCCCTCATTTCTACACATGCACTTGTTGATAGAATCATAGAACGGTAGGGGCTGGAAGGGACTCTAGAGATCATCCAGCCCAACCCTCCTGCAGAAGCAGCTCCCACCTAGATCAGGTCACATCGGAACACGCTCAGGCAGGTTTTGAAGACCTCCGAGGAAGGAGCCTCCACACCCTCCCTGGGCAGCCTGGGCCAGGGCTCCATCACCTCAGTCAAATAGTTTTTTCCTTATGTTTAAATGGAACTTTTTCTGTTCCAGCTTCTTTTCATTACCCCTGTCCTGTCACTGGATACAACAGAAAAAAGTGTTGCCTCAACTTCCTGACACCTACTATTCAGATACTTAATGACATTCCCCCTCAGTCTCCTCTTCCCCTGACTTAAAACAGCCCCAGGTCCCACAGCCTTTCCTCATAAGGAAGATGCTCCATTCCCCTGATCATCTTGGTACTGCTCTCTCCAGAAGTTCTCCATCCTGCTTGAGCTGAGGAGCCCAGAACTGGACACAGGACTGCAGATGAGGCCTAACCAGGGCAGAGTAGATGGGGACCAGACCAGAACCTCCCTCAACCTGCTGTCCACACTCTTCTTGATGCATCCCAGGATGCCACTGGCCTTCTTGGACACGAAGGCACATTGCTGGCTCATTGTTAGTTTATTGTCAACCAGGACTCCCAGATCTCTCTCTGCAGATGCAAAGTGCTTCTGGAGATATCGTTGCCAAGTGTCTACAGACACACTCATGTCCTTTTCCACTGTTTAGTTAAAAACTGTTAGGATGGGTCACATGAATAGGCAGGAAAGCCTTCTTTAATCCCACATTAGTTCAATTACCTTTCATCTTCGATAAACCAACTACACTGGATTACAGCATCTAACATTTCCCTAAGACACATAAAAACCAAGTATAAAACCACTCTTCTACAACCCAAGGCACCCTGTGCAACTCCTGTACTCTAGATCACTATCAAAATTGAACATCAGATTGATTCAGGTAAAGCTTGTGTCCTCAGGCACAACATCAGTTTGCTCCAGCTCTCAGAATTGTTTGCATCACTAGGCAGACATGACAGTGTTCAGCATTGAAATTGCTTTCCTCTTAGAACAAACTTGTTTTGGTCAAAACAAAAGATTATGTTTCAAGATTGACAGGGACACAACACACAGTTACTTGCCATTCCAAATACTGCTACCACTTGGGGCACTTAAATCAGAAAATCCATTTAGCAACTAAAACATTTTAGTTAAAAAAGACCAAAGAGGGGAGGAAAAAATAAAGAGAAAAAAAGCTTTAATGAGGAAAAAAAATTTATCAACAACTGAGTAGAGCAATATGAAGAGAGATTTAATTCTGGAAAACAGCTGAAATAACCCTTTAATTAAGTATTTGTTATGACTGAAAAATTGTAGGATTTCTGCTTTATCCTTAGAATGTTTTTCAAAGATAAATGAAAGCTAATCCTTAGGAATTCTGTTACAATTAAGGAGAACTAACTTCTTTCTTAAAGGGTAAACTAGTAGAAATTGGCAGTGAGAGAGAAGCTACATCAAATCCTACATGACTCCACACCACCATGATCCGATTCTACCATGTAAATGATGCCTACTGGGCAATACAAAGACAGTGTTTTCCATCAGTGCTGACAGAGTTCTGTAGTTCTACACCAAGGCAAACGAGTAGCTGATCTAACTGATTAACACACTGAAACAGCAACAGAAAAATCCCTGTTTTTGTGGAGACAAAGAAAGCCCAGCACCTGGATTGTTTTTTTTTTTTTTTGGTCTTCTGATTAGAGAAGGAATGTTTCATCCTCGCTGTATTGTGGAAATAAACCTGCAACCACTTGGGAGAAGCATTCTGGTTTTGGCAAGCAGCTTAGAAAAAGTGATGTGTAATGACCCTCTATTTCAGCACATCTAAACTTCCTCAGTCCATGCCTCATTTCAGCCAAGAATCCTTTCCCTCCAGTTCCTATCACACTGCTCTGAAGCTGAAGGAAGAAGGCCATTTCATACTCGATTTGCTCTTTTTAACACCTCACAGGCTGCAAAATGCCAGTCTAGCAATTCTATTGTAGTGGAGTTTAAGGGCTGCAAAAATTAATATGTCACATATGACTACACTCCCAGTGGTAAATGCATGCAGCATCCTCACGTGCTACACTACAAACACTAATACCCACAGTAGTACTGCCATCTGTACTGCTTCCTTTTAAAGCGTCTGCCCATCAGATGGTTGCCTGCTTTAACCTCCTGCCTCCCTCCATCTTCCCCGGCCTGGATCATTCTCTCAAGTCTGTACCAGCTGTCAATCTGTGAGCTTAACAGCTGAATTTATGAGACATTATTTAATTTGATTTTACTCACAAAATAAGATCTTGGTATTGATCTGTTTTGTGAAGTCTCTCAAAATCTGAATCATTACCTTAATGTGACACCTCGAACAGCTTCCAAAGGAGTCCATTTCAGTTAAAGGTTAAACATTTCTAAACTTAATCAAATAAATTTGTAATAATTCACTATAATGTAACAAGCAATTTTCTAATCTAAAGGTCTGAATACTCAAACACTTCACTATCACCACAGTACTGTCTTCTGAGAATGCTGCTCATATTCTCTAACACTGTAATTGATGTTAATGACAGTACCCCCAACTACTCTCGAGTATGAACAAGAACTGTACTTCAGCGGTTATTCATGCTGAGAACAGTTTCATCCCCTTAGTCCGGTGCAGCTCTTCACTACACAGCACTTGGAAGTTGTAGCCAGCTGTGGAGGTCAGTTTGTTCTCCCTAGAAACCAGCAGTAGAACAAGAGGAAACAGCCACAAGTTGCAGCAGGGAAGGTTCAGGCTGGATGTGAGGAGGAATTTCTTTGCTGCCAGGGCTGTCAGGCATTGGAAGGGGCTGCCCTGGGAGGTGCTGGAGTCACTGTCCCTGGAGGAGTTTCAGAGCCAGGTGGATGTTGCTCTGAGGGCAATGGGCTGGTGGGTGATGGGGCTGGGACGAAGACTGGGCTCCATGAGCTTAAAGGTCTCTTCCAGCCAAAATGATTCTATGATATTATTTAATCCAACTTCTTTGTGGGGGGAAAAAAAAGGGAATTAATGCTAAGTGTTTCAGTCTCCTCCTCATTCTCCCTATTAAAAGTATTTTAGAAGTTATTATCCATTTTCTCTGGGTAACAACAAGGGGTCTCATCTTTACCCTCTGTGCTCAAAACTTTTCAAAATCTTAACTAGATCATTTACAAGTGACATAACAAGCAGGATTATACAGGGTTTCTGCTCATACTTCAATCCTGCAGAGTCTTCTAGGCTATTTTTAGGTTGAGTGATTAGTAGGTCCTTTAAAAAAATCGTAATGACAGACTAAAAAGCCTCAGTCATTAAAACTCATGTAGTAAAAAAGGAACTTTTACCTGAAGGGTGGGTGTTAGGAGGTCAGGACATCTCTATTTCTATTATATCTAGCAACAGGACAAAGGGTGATGGGATGAAGCTGCAACACAAACAGTTGCATTGAAACATAAGGAAAAACTGTTTCAGTGAGGGAGCCCAGGCCCAGGCGGCCCAGGGAGGGTGTGGAGGCTCCTTCCTTGGAAATCTTCAAGACCCACCTGGACATGTTCCTATGCCACCTGATCTAGGTGGGAGCTGCTTCTGCAGGGGGTTGGACTGGATGATCTCTAAAGGTCCCTTCCAACCCTAACATTCTATGAACTTTTAACTAATTGGCTGAGTCAGGTCCTATTCCAAGTTTCTAGAAAGTTCTGTAAATTAGAGAAAATCTCTGCAGGGGCCCTGGCAGCAACATTTGATGAAGAAGGCTGCCTTGACAAACTTGTAATTCAACTCAAATTATTAAGATTTAGACGACCCAGAGGATGAAAGCCCAAGGTCTGCAGAACACCCAGTCTTGTTCACGGAGCCAGCACAGACGTTTGACTGATGGGAGTCTGGAGCCATGCTGGGTTCCCATTTTTCAACAAATACCAGAACATGAAGTTTTTTTACAAAGCAGAGACTGATTTACACAAAATAGTAATGAAGCTGACTGAACTGAAAGGATGGGAACTATAAGCCTGCAAGGAAATCAGCACACAGGTTTTGCTGTGCAACACAGCAAGCACCAGCAAATGTGTGAAAAATTAAACTGTGTTAGACACCGATGAGGAGGGGAAGGTGAGCAAGTGTGTTCCAACACAGAAACTACAACAAAGCAACAACTCAACAACTCCAGACTGCAGCTTTTTATCAAAGGGAGATACAGTTGTTTGCTCTTCAGTCTAACAAAATGAGACTATAGAAACAAACTTCAATACAGAGGGAGAAAAGTCTCCCAGTGAAGTAAGTTTATGAAGCCAGAGGTGTAAAACTGTATTAATTTCACAAAGAAGAGTATCTTTAATTAAGACATCATTCCATCTCCCCACATCTACCAAGGGAAAATAATTACTAAGTTCTCTAAAACCACTTACTTGCCCTCTTTTTTTTTTTTGCAGTCTCAGGGATACTACTCTGGAAAGTCAGAAAACGTATTTTCTCTTCTAGGCAACACAACAACTTTTACAGAAGCCACAATGAATTTTACACCCTGGAAGCCCGCACGATCCTATTCCATACAACAGTAACACATCACACTTGTTAATAACGTGCATCTTAAGTTTCTCCCTCTCTCTCTCTCCATCTGGTGTTATTTTTGTGCATCCTTCGCTAACTTTAAATTTGAAACCATTTTTCATTTTCTCATGTCATTTTATTTAAAGCATATGCTTCAGTTCTCATCTTTGTCTGCATGTGTGATATCAATAATGATTCTATACAGAAAGAGTCAGATTCTGAAATCTTTATTAGCTAACAGCTTGCCTCGGCAACATGGGCAGTCTACAAACTATTTAAATCAATTAGACTCATTTCCATATTACTCAACCTGATACACACACTGTATATCAGAATCTAAGTAAACACATATAGACAAATAAAAGAAAAGCTATTTGCAAACATTGTAGAAGATCACAAACAGATTAAACATGAATCAAGATGAAAGCAAATGCCGTGCTAAGTCCCAGACAAGGACCTATCTTACGTAAGTGTCCTGCTCAGAAGCCACCATAAACATTTCAGAAAAAAAGATGTAAGGAATTCCTACAACACCGAATTGTAAATTAAGTGACAGAAAAAGAGATTACTTCTCACCTAAATGTCACCTATTACTGGCTCACGTGCGTCATGGAGAAGCGTTCTTCTGATTCACTGACAAAGTAATCACCCTGAGACTTCCAAATATTATCAGTCATTTTTAGTCCACTACACAAGTCTATTTTTTATCTCAAGTAAAATAAAATCTGAATTGACACATTATCATACAGCAACCTTTCAACACATAGTTTTCTAGTACCAAACCAGTTAGTACGAAAAGGTAAACAATTAGTTCCTTAATATCATGGTCTATGTGTCCTCCTAGTGATAACTATCTGAAACTGCAGTGATGCATTCTTAAGAGCTCCTGTTCTTTGTTTAACTCTTTATTCACTTCACTTTGATTTTGTTTAGGGCTGTCAAGCCACATACTGCTCACCTGTACTCACGTAAATAAAATCTCCAACAAGCTCAACGCTAGGTATGCAGTTGGGAATAGAATAAAGATGCAAAGACAGCTCAACTATTGCACACCAAACGTAGAACAAATAAATCCACTGAATATTTCAGGAAGAGCATACAAAGGTTAAATAGCCTTTGACCAAGTACTTCAAGGTTTAGGTTTCTGAGCAACACAGAAAACTAGCAAACAGACTCTAACACAATTTTCAGCTAAGTCTGCGTCCCAAAGTTTCACCCAAATACGAGGTGACTGAGAGATGAATAAACACAGTGTTCTTTCATTGCAACCATTACATTTAAGATTAGCAAACTTCAACCCCAAATCCATTTTTTAAGCAACTGAACTACAACTCTGTAGTCCAAAGGGTTTAGACCACTTAATCCAAATCCTGTCTTATCACAGGTTACTGCATTTCATCTCCGTGCTCCTTCTGAAGAATTTTACCCATTTTTTTTTCCACCTGTCAGATGATCAGACCATGCACCAGACAAAGAAGTGGCCAAAATGGATTCAAGTACATAGTCCCAAATTATCTAATCTGAACACCAATACCAAGGGGAATGCAAAAATCATCAAGAACTCTAGCAGACTGAATTGAAAGGGGAGATCACCTGGACATCAACTCTGACAATTCACTTAGATTTTTCAGCATTAAGCACTTCCTCTAAGCACTGTGTGAATGAAGATCCACAATTCCCACCACTATTGTCCCCAAGACCTACGATAAAAAGAAACAAGGAGAGCTGTGATTACAGCAAGTGCCATGGCAAACTACCTAGTTACCTCTAAACAAGAAGCTCAGATATCAGAATCACCCTGTTTGATTTAACCCATTATCTCAAGATCCTCAGACATGCACTGTGAACATCACCCAGTAAAGCATTACAGCAAAAAGTGCTATCAGGTTTAGAGAGTTTTCTTCTCAAGTCCCAAAGCTGCCAGTGCTCTGAAGTGGTAACCTGTAAGCAGTTATTCCTGTTTCAGAAAGGATGGAAGCACACAGTTCAGCCAAAAAAAAAAATCACATGGCGTTAGTTGTTCCAATGCAGCAATTGCATTATATTAATGCCTCATATTAAGACATGTGAGCTGCAGCAGCTATCATAAGGTTCAAGACTGATCCCAACAAAAAGCACACTCCTACATCTCCCAGGCACTTTAGTACATAGACTTTATTTCAGAATGTGTAAGAAAAGACAAAATTCCAAACAATAAACATCTGAAGACGTTGGTTCCAAAGCCAACTCGGTCAAGAAAATTAAGAGAGGTGGAGGAAGAAATCAACAGAACAGTGAACACAGGCATCTCAAGGAAGTTCCAAACATCTATTTTTCACAGAGAGGTAATGAAAGTCACAAAGCTGAGGTGTGAACTGTAGTTTTACAAATCTGCCAACTGATTGCTGTATGGGCAGAAGAGATTTGAGACATGTAAGGGGTGATGATAGACAAGCTATTGACAAATGCTAATTACCAATACAATCACCATGGCAATTTATAGGAGTCTTGCCAACTCTTAAGTTGACAGGCAGCATGTCTTTCTGGAGACAGCACAAATGACTTCATAGCTTTCACAAAACAGCATGCTGACTGGCTAAAACTATGCCGTTGTTAATAAAACTTGTTTGCAAATTTAAGAACTCCTTGTACTTTTAATACATTTCCCACTGTTATTATTTCTGTGAAGTCCATCAAGTTGCAATCTACTTTCCATGGTCAAAGAAAAGAACTTGATCTGAACTTAACGAGTATAGGATTAACCCCAAAAATTCATGTTTATCTTCAAAACAGCCACATGATGTTCAAACACAACTTCACAGACGAATCTCTGTATGTTCATATATGGCAAAACTTCAGAACAGTTTTCAAGACCAAGCACTCCTTGAAAGCTGTTCTAGTTAAGTCTTTGGTAGCCTAGATACTAGCTTTAATTAGTATTTTTAGTCAATTAGTACAAAAAAAATCAACACAAAGTCGTGATCCACACATTTCAGGACTATGCTGCTATTTCAAAAACACAGACATTTTTTTTACTTACTGCAGCTCATCCAACCTAGTTCTAAAATAAATCAGACATAACTCATTATAACTACCTTGGAATTACAATTTTTCCTTTAGATGTGCTCTTCATCTTTCCTGGTTCACACACACACTGACCTACTGTACTTTCATTAATTTATGTTGCTCTGTACTGGGAGAATGAAGAAGATCAGGCTCAAGACTGCATCTAAGGAACCTGAAGGTGCATAAGCCCATGGCACATGATGAGGTGCATCTACAACTTCTGAGGGATCTGGCAGATGAAGTGGCTGAGCCACTATCCATGGTATTTGAGAAGTTGTAACAGTCCAATGGAGCTCTCACTGACTGAAAAAGGGAAATATAACTCCAAATTTTAAAGAGAGAAAAAGAGATAACCCAGGGAACTTCAGGCCAGTCAGTCTCATCTCTGTGCCGGAACAGATCATGGAGCAGATCCTCCTGGAAACTATCCTACAGCCCACAGAAAATAAGGTGGCACTTGCTGATAGCCCAAATGGCTTCACTAAGGGGAAACTGTGCCTGACAGTTCTGGTGGCCTTCTACATCTAGCTTATAGCATTGGTGGATCACAGATTGACAGAATGCTCAAGGTTGGAAGGGACCTTTAGAGCTCATCCTGCCTATCCTCCTGTTAAAGCAGGTTCTCCTTGATCTGGTCACACAGCAATGTGTCCAGGCGGGTCTTGAAGCCCTCCAAGGAAGGAGCCTCCACATCCTGCCTGGGCAGCCTGAGCCAGGGCTCCCTCACCTCAACAAACAGTTTTGCCTTATGTTTAAATGAAACTTAGGGTTCCAGCTTTTCTCCATTACCTCTTGTCCTGTCACTGAAGGCAACAGAAAAAAGGGATGCCCTAACTTCCTGACATCCCCCATTCAGATATTTGTAACTACTAATGAGATCCCTCCTCAGTCTCCTCTTCTCCAGACTAAACAGCCTCAGATCCCACAGCCTTTCCTCATAAGCAAGATGTCCCAGTCCCCTGATCATCTTGGTAGCCCTTTGCAGCAGTGCCCTGTCCCCCTTGAGCTGGGGAGCCCAGGACTCCAGATGAGGCCTCAGCAGGGCAGAGGAGAGGAGAAGGATAAGAGGAGAGCAATGATGTAATCTATCTGCACTTGTGCAAAGCACTCGCCACAACATCCTCATCTTTAAATTGGAGACATGGCTGTGATGGATGGGTCTCCTGTGGATAAGGAACTGGCCAGCCAGCCATGCTCAGAGCTGAGGTCAATTGCTCAATGTCTGAGTACAGAGCAGTGACAAGTGACTCCTCAGGGGTCAGGATTGGGACTGATCCTGTTCAGTGGCTTTGTCAGTGGGATGAAACACCCTCAGCGAGGCTGCCGATGACACTGAGCTGAGAGATGCAGCCAACATGCTAGAGGGAAGAGATGCCGTCCAGAGACATGGACAGGCTGCAGAGTTGGGCCCGTGAGAACCTCCTCAAGTTCAACAAGGACAAGTGCAAGGTCTTGTGCATGGGTGGGGGCAATCCCAAACACAAGTATAGCTTGAGTGGAGAATGTATTGAGAGTAGAACTGAAGAGAAGGACTTGGGGGTGTTGGGTGACAAGAAGCTCAACATGACATGTCAACTGTCAATGTGCATTTGCATCCCAGAACGCCAACTGTATCCTGAGCTGCATCACAAGGAGCGTGGACAGTGGGACAACGGACGGGACTCTCTCCCTCTATGCCACTCTGGTGAGATCCCACCTGCAGTGCTGTGCTCAGCTACAGGGCTCCCAAGAAGGACCTGGATCTGTTGAAATGAGTCCAGAGGAAGTCACAGGTAGCTGGAGCACCTCTCCTATGGAGTCAAGCTGATAGAGTTGAGGTTGTTCAACATGCAGAAGAGAAGGTTCTGAGGAGACCTTATAGTAACCTTCCAGCCCCTAAAGAGGCTGAAAACAAAAGTATGTAGTGATAGACAAGGGGCTTAAAACTGAACGAGGGGAGATTTAGATGAGGCAGTGGGAAGAATTTCTTCCCTGTGATGGCAGTAAGGCACTGGCACAGGTTGCCCAGAGAAGCTGTTGCTGCCTCATCCATGAAAGTGTTCCAGACCAAGCTGGAGGGGGCTCTGAGCAACCTGGTCTATGAAAGATGTCCCTGCTCATGGCAGAGAGATTGGACTAAATGAATGTTAAGTTCCCTTCCAATCCAAACCATTCTTGGATTTTATGATGACTATTTCCACACTGTAAATCAGACATTTTTTGGTGGAAATGATCTCTTGTATATTATAATAATGTTACACAAACAAAAAACATTTTCTACATTGATCAAATTAGTAATCAAGTTTGGCTGCTTGTTTCCTTCTTCAGACATATCTATATGTATGCTTGTTTCTTTTTACTGCCAAATCCTTGACAGCTACTTCCAAAACATACGAGTTTCAAAGCCACTGACCAAGGGAGAACATTGCATTCGAAAACCAAGAAATTTTACCTAGCACTCACAGAATAAAATCATAGAATCATTTAGGTTGGAAAATATGCTTGAGTCCAATTGCCACAGCCATCAGTAAATCGTGGCCCTCAGTGCCACGTCCACATGTTTTCCAAACACCTCCAAGGATGGTGACTCAATCACTTCTCTGAGCAGCCTGTTCCAATGCTTGACAAGCCTTTCATTGGAAATATTTTTCCTAATATCTAATCTAAACATCCCCTGGTGCAACTGGGTGGCTATTTCCTCTTGCCTTGTTGCTTGTGATTTGGGAGAAGAGATGAACCCTCTCCAAACCACAATCATCCATGAGGGAGTTAGCAAGAATGAGGTCTCGCCCTCAGCCTCCCCTGCTCCAGGCTCAACATCCCATTCCCTCAGCCCCTCCTCACAGCACTTGTGCTCCAGCCCCTTCCCCAGCTCTGTGCCCGGCTCNCAGCACTTGCCCTTGGGCAACCTCAGCCCATTGTCCTCAGCCCATGGTTCCAGCCTGGCCAGGGCCCTCTGCAGACCCCTCCTGCCCTCAAGCAGATCTACACACTTCTGCCCAGCTTTGTGTCATCTGCAAACTGACTGAAGGTGCCCTCGATCCCCCTCATCCAGATCAATGACAAAGATCTTAAACAGAACATGCCCCAGCACTGAGCCCTGGAGAACACACTGGTGATTGGTCACTAACTGGATTTAACTCCATTCCCCACCACTCTCTGGGCCCAGCCATCCTGACAAGTGTTTTGCCCAGGTAATTAATTGCCTTTTACACATTTGTTACTCAACAGGAAAATGAGAATAAAAACCATTTTTTCTGATGCTGGTTTTATCTCATTATTTTAAAAGGGAATCGGATCATTTGTCAATGTATGACTCACAGGCTACTAAAGCTTGAGACTGTCAATACTTTCTACGTGTCAGACTCTGTGCTTAAGTTGTTTTTGTGCTACCACTGACTGCAACACGTTTTGTGCACTGTATTTCTCTGCAGTACCTTCTCCAGCAGAGCTTGTGCCCTCTGCTGCATTACTCTCCATCACAAGGTATCACTATTCTGTACTGGTATGCAAGCTCTGGAGCAGAAACAAAAGTAAGGTGGACAGTCAAAAGCAAAGAGAGGAGAAAACAAAACACAGCTGACTTTTTTTCTAAGAAATACATTTTTAGATTTACCACGTAGAATAAGGTTCTCAGGAAGTGGCTGATAGCGGAAGCCAGTGACCTCACAGCTTCTCATAAACACTACACCATTACCAAATGAAAGAGAACAATATTTCTTGCTACCACCTTCTTTTAACATTCACTTATTAACTCAGTGCTTATTATAAAAGCCAAACTGCAGGCAAAAGGAATAGGGTTTTTACAGGTCTGAAATGCAACATTTGTACCGTTCTGAGCAGTAAAACACCCTTAAATCTCTGCAGTGCAATAACCCTGACATGATTTTAAAGAAAGTTTTTAATCTTTAGTCTAATGTGCAAAGCCCTAATTAATGGGCAGATGCTTGGTTACCTCTCACATCTAAGCCAATCACCAAAAAACCCTTGTGTTCTCTAACAACTGTCCCTACTCCTTTACTTACATTTCACTTATATTACACTACTTCTTGGCCAGTCACCAAGGTTACAACTCTGCTTAGAAGAAACACATTTTTCTTGTACGTTTAAAATGATTTTTCTACACAGACTCCTATCAAGCTCTTGACCAAAGACTTTTGATCTTGATTTTGAAATAGTGACTTTTGAAGAAGCAAATCTTACCAGAGACAGTGTCAGGGTACTCTAGCATAATGTACTTTTGATAAGATAATTGAATACATGATGAAGAAACATAAAATACATCTCACTCTCTCCTGAGATTTCAGAAGGCTACCAAAGCCCTACTAAGTATACGTATCTGTCCAAATCTTCTTCTTTTTTGGAGCTTATCAGTTCACCTGGACCTCAGTGCTTCTGCATCATCCAATTTTACACCTGCCTCAGTTTCTGAACCACTGTGTCCATTACTCAGCCTGCCTCTTCCCTACATCCATCCCAAGAACTGGGCCAAACGTTAAAGCAGGGCCATCTGCAGTGTCATTTCTGCTCCCCCATGCCAGCTTTTTATTGGAATGATTGAAGAACCTTTTTATATTTATCCATCATTGTTTGACATGTCTTAAAGTATCTCTCTTCTCATCTTTTAAAGCAGGCTCAGCCCATTCTCCATTCTTTATATTGATTCTTCATTAGTGTATTTATCCAAACATTCGGATCTGAAGCCTTCCCTATTTCTACCAACCTAATATGAAAAACTAATCACTCTTACATCAGCTTTTCTACCACTGATTGAAAAATTCCTGCCTTTCTCTAAGCTCACATCTGCAGGTTCTCCCTCTGGTTTATCTCACTCAGTTCACCAGCTCTGAGTATGCTGCCAGGCCTTCATGGAGAAGTGAGTTATCTACATACTCCTTCTAAACCCACCAATACATTCTTGGACATGCTTTCAATCTTGATAAAAGAGGACAAAAATCCAACTTTTTTCACTGCATAGGCTGCACTAAGACCTCCACATGTAACTATTCATGGTCTTTGTTGACAGATAGGTTTACACGCCTAGAATTACAATTTTATCAGTTACATTCAGGGACTAGTTTTGATAGGTTTTCTGGGTTAGTAACCCTGGCTTTTGTTGATGCTTTTTGATGCAAATGAGTTAAGAAAGAAAAACCAAAATATTGTACCAAAAGAACTGGATTAGACTTGAATAGTACAAGTGGGATCTATTTCAACAAAAGAAAACGCATGGTGATATAACACATGTATTCCCATCAAGTAAAACAGCTCTTTAATTTGGAAACTATGAAGGAGAAAAAAGAAGACTAACCCATAATAAAGTGACCACTGCTCACCAGCGACATATCTGTAAAATAAAGCAATTCTGACCCTAATCTGTGACTACCTGAAAAATTCATCTAATTATTGTGTTTGTCCTGTTAAAGATAGGTGGTTTCACACTCGAGCAGGAAAAGGGCACTTTTTGTAGCAGAAATGGCAACAGATGATAACCTCTACCTGTCAACTGAGAGCTCAGTGCTCACCATAGTGCACAGACCTGGTCCATTTCACTCTAAGTTTTTTAAAAAAGAAATAAAGAAGAACTATATCTGAACATCAGCAGTGACCTAAGGCTAAGAATTACAATTTCTCAGCCAAGAATAGTGACAGCAGTCAAAGGATTCACTCTAGACCATGAGCAGAAAAGAAGCAAGTGCATCACCAGTATAAATGGAGAGAAAGGGGTTGCTTGTCCTTGCTCCCTCCCAGCAACGACGGGTGCCTGCCTGCACAGAGCTGTGTTGTTATTCTCTGCTCCTTCAGTGGTTTACGTTGAAGCGTTCAACTGAAGCAATCCGATGAATGAAGTGAAGAGAAGAAGAATCTGCTGCCTTCACTCTGGTCTCAGCTGGGAAATGACACAACAGCCCCAGTTCCAAAATGAAAGGCAGGACCACAAAGTTTCTGAGGCAGGAAATGGAGGACGATGCAAGCAGTCATTTCACGCAGCCTCAGCTGCAGAGCAGCAGCAAACAGCAGCAAGATGATTAAGAATAGTTTCTTAAACCATGCTTCTGCTTTGATGAACGATTCCAACTGCACTACACATCAAAGGCCAGCACGGCAAGCTAACTCACCACAGACTTCAGACGTTTTGGAGGGTATTATGAGATGCTACAGGACACTGTGTCCCATGCTGTGTTTTAACAGTGTGGGGAACGCGGAAACCAAGGTGCAAATCCAGCTCATGTCTGAACAAGCACAGTTTAGGATGAGGAGAAGAATGTAAAAATCAATACTGCAAACACAGACTAGAAGTTTAGTTTGTTTATCTGACTGAAGAGGTAGTAAATGATATAAGTTCTGGTCATAAAATGATCAGACGAATAAACATGAGCCGATAGTGTTGCACAAGACCAAACCTGCACAGCCCTTCAAAACATTAGGACTCTGAAGATCCTGAATACTCTGATGGTTAGAATCTTTCTTCTAACTCTAATAATAGAAGTTGAAAAAAAAAAACTCTTTAAGACAGAGTTTGATTCAGGTACAAATTACACAGCAACTACACAGTACCAAGCTTCCTATACCAAGTGAGAAGACTCTAGGAAGCCTTTTCCAGCTCAATATTCTTATTTCAAGTTCCCAATAATTCTGCAGTAGTGCCACAAACACCATCAGCAGTGTCTTAAACCAAGAAATTAAGGTAAGAAAAAAGAACTCAAGTACTGAATTAATAACGAATAAACCTGATCCAATCAAAAGTTCTGCAATCTAAAATTGACCCCGTCAGCAATAAAACAATGGCCAAAAACTGAAATGCAATGCTTCAGAAAGCACATTCCACCTTCTCCTAAAATTAGAATATCTGGTTTTGTTTATCACTGCAAATAAACATCTTCCAGAAAACAGAAGAAAACACTTAATAATGCAAGAAGAAAAGGAAGCAATCCCTGCTTATTAATGGAACATCTTAGTGAGAACAAGCACGTAATGGCAATGATTCTTCATGATATTTTCAAGCTATGTGGAGTCCAAATTATCAGTAACAACATCTGATATGGTAGTTGAGTTTTTATTCCATTACTCTTAAGTACATGCTACTGCCTCTGAGCAAGTCAGAGCACCTCCAGCAGCTAAACCCCAAACACATTATAAGCAACACTTTGTCACCTAAGATTCGCACATGCAGTAGGGCAATGCACTCTCACTGAAGTCCTAATTTAGACTAATGGCAGAAGTAATAAGGCGACTGGTAATTTTATGGGCACACAGCCTAAAAGGTTTATTTAGAAGCTAGCAGTCCCAGAGGAATTTCTACATTGGTAATAAGTCAAACCTGAGTGCCCCAAATCATGATAATTAAAGGGCAGAACAAATCCTTTAAGAGAAAATAACCATAGCTACAAATGCACGGTAATGAGTCATGTAAAAAGAGAAACAAAATATTTCCAGTATGTGAGCCAGATGACTGCTGGACCACATCAGTTTATGGTAAAACATAAGAACAGATTTTTAAACATTTAAAGATAAGCTCTTCAAAAGCCAGCTTTATCCTGGGCCAACACATTAATCTAGTGGGAGCACGATGACGTATCTTACCATAAAATCTAAATTTAAGATTCCTGCTTTATTCCTGAACTGGCTTCTGCATCAGAGCTTCAGACACCTGACATCTCTGAAGTGAATTCCTCCATCGATTCCATGGTTCTTTCAAAAAAAAGGCACCAAGCCTCCTGTATTTTACAGCGTCAGGTCAAACACCAGCATGTGTAAAAAAGGGCAGCAAGAAGATTACATCCCCAATTGTTGGGATTATTGAAGATCCAAGCAGAAACTCAACACGTAGGGAGATATGCAAGAGCTTCAGATAGTGCTTTCTTGTCCTGCAGCCGAGCTGGGGATGACACACCTTCCTATGTAGATACACTGCTATCTTCCTCACACAAGAAACAGGTAATATAATAAAGTGCCTATAAAATTCAACTGATGACCTCTTCAGTTAGCAGAAGTACATAATAGGATGTCGTAAGAACATGAATTACTAAGAAGCAGATGAAATACGGACAAGTTGTACCAATTGTTCAAATTTGATTTTTGTGTACAGAGGAAACATTTATCTTTGACTTTTTATATTAAGCTTTGCTGGAAGAGAACCTCACCTGTTCTCATCTCCCTGTGTTGGTCATCCGTCTCCATTTCACAGTCTCTGATTTTTAATCTGATCTAATTCAGGTTTCTGTGCTTCTGTGCTTTCAGTCCTCCTCCAGGAACTGCTGCCCACAGACGCCACTCCCTTGCTGCCTCTTCTGCTGTGTCCTCTTTGTTGGCGATACTGATCCACAGATATCAAATCCTCCCATAAGACAAGCAGACTGCGGATGTTATCTCAGGACAGTTTGAACGAGCCCTTTCCCCTCAGCACTGGGGAATTCCTGTCCATGCTGTCCAGGCTGTTAGAAGACAAGGATCCTTTTTCTCTGCAGTCCCTGTCACTGTTATTTGCAACACTCACAGGAGATGAAGAACTTAGCAGAACAACTGCAAATACAAGCAGCTTGAATCCTGAAGCTATCAGTGAAGCTGGTTAACATAATGTAATACTTAAATGTGCTCTTATAAACCACAGGAGGGATTCAGCAGTAGATGGTACTATTAATATAAATATTATTTAAGAGAACCCTTGAGAGGCACAGAATGTGGAAGCAGAGGGGTCAGCTGAGCACCCGTTAGCTGAAAAAAACCTCACATCTTTACCATCTTCATCCATTTCAAACTGAAATAATGCTAGTAGGCAAAATTAGATCCTGAAGTCAGTTCGGTAAGAAATGCTGCTACAAAGCCAGGCTGAGAAGCAAGTGCCTCAAGAATATCCATCCATCTAGTATGCACAGAGGAGATGCCAGGGAAACATACCCCTTACAGGCCTTGGTCTGTAGAAAAACAAGTATGTTTTCCCTTCCTCACCCAAGAGATCTTTTATGAACCACATGACTGCAATCCACAGGACCACCTTAAACCCTACAAAGAGCGTAAGATGGATTTTGCACTCATCTTTACGCTTTGAATACTTGGTGGCAAGGAGAGGCAGGAAGAGTAGAAAACCCCAGTTCCAACTGACAGCTGATCTTAGAATCTGACCGTGGCTGAACTTGGCGACACTAACAGCATGTGATACCACGCAGGGCTGCACCACACACAACCAGGACAGAGTGGATGAGGAGGACCTACCTATCGCTGCCTTTCCTCGCTTGAATTTCTACTCTCTTGTAGATCCTTTCTTTCAAACTCCCAGAATCACCAAACCAGAAAGATAACCTGGCACTTAGCAAATAGGCAACGTCTCCTTTTGCTGCAGGAAACGCAGAAAAACAACTGAAGAAAACAGAGGAATCATGAATGCCACCTGCAGGAAGAGGACAGACTTATTCACCCCTATTTTTATATCCTGCAAGGCAGCAGCAGACTAAAGACAAGACTCAGATAATGATTGCAGGCACAACCATAAAGGAATTCTTCAAAAATGGGATGACTTGAAAAATCCTGAAGTGAGAAAGAATCGCTGCAACTTCTTTCAAAGACCTCATGCATTTCTGTCCAGAGTACTAAAGTGAACAATGAACAGTTAACACCACTGGTTAAGGTCTTTGCAAAGATTCACAGCTCAAACATGAAAATTAAATAAGCTGAGCAAGAGTTTACCCAGGATAAACTTTGCAGGCTAGAAGAGATGCCAGTTTATGTGGTAACGTTAGAGGTATATAATAATTAATGTTGACATTGCTACCGAAGAGACTGCATCAGAAAGTCTCAGAGCTGACTTCCAGCTTTAATCTAGCCAGGAATATTTTTCTAAAGTAGCAGAATAAGAAAACAAATACATTTACAGTCCTTGTCTATTAGGAACTGCACACACATCGCTGACCTGTTCTTCAAAGCAGACCTTCATTTACTTTGGGTAAAGGCAATTTTTTTTTCGTGTTAACATCTTGTAACAAACTGCCAGAAGACACATTACTGTATCTGCCCACAGCATCTGGAACAGAATTAAACCTGTTCATGATAATACAAGTACTTTGTAAACTTAAAGGAAAACATCAACTAAAGAGATAAATGCAACCAGATATATCCTACACCACTATGACCAGGACAGTATTAAACATGACACATTGTATTTACAGCATTTACCTGGTGCAGTAACTAGGAGAACAACTTTACATAAACCTCTTCAAAAGTAATTTCACCACCAAGAAAACAAAGTTTGCTTTACAGAAAGAGTCTAGGAGGGCTTGTTTTTTTTTTTACACTGGTGGTCTTTAAACTACAGAGGCATGCAATACATCCTGAAAAAGGGGAAGGGCATGAAAAAGTTAAGAACTGCTGGTTCAGAACAAAATAAGGGCTATAAATGAACGTAACTGCTCTGTACAGATGCAGCGTGTGCAAAACACGAGAAGAAAGAGGCGTTTAAACCAAAGGAGATTATTTGTACAACAAATTAATATTAGTGCTGTCTGTGAACCACCTTTGTGCTAGACTTGAAAAAAAGACATTTCTAAAAGTCAGTGTGATCAGACAGTGCAACAGCCTTTTGTGAGAGGTGATGAAACTCTGAAGTTTGGAGCTTGAAAACTTTTACAGGAATCATACTCCATGTTTACTTGCAGCAGTGGAGGGACCAGGTCCTGCAACCCAGGCTGCCCTGTAACAATGTATTTTCCATGCCTCTGTAACAGAAAGACTGCTCTAGAAGATGCTTCTCTCCCATCACAATGCTAGGGGCCCAGGTTACCCTAACAAACATTCCCACCAGCACTTTTTTTCCCCACTATATTACACAATTTTGGTCTCCAGTACAAATTATTGCTGCTTGTGTTATTCATTAAAGAAGTCACACTGCTTTTGAGTAATTCAGCTTTACTTCTCCCCAGTCAGCAACTCTAACTTCTCTCTCCAATATTCAGCAAGGATTTGCTCATGCAAGTCAGCAATCCCAGTAACAAGGAGGGCTGGAAGAACTCCTACTGCAGTACTATGGCAGAGCTCTGCCCTTCGTAACTCTTAACCTTAACACCAGTAACATATGAAAACTGCCACTTCCTGCAAATCCAAAAGGAAGGCACTTTCCTAAACCACGAAAACAAGCAAACAAAAAAACCCCAACAAAGCCCAACACAAAGTAGAAACAAAACCAATACAACAACTACAAAAACCCCACAACCCCAAAAACACCCCAAGAGTTGTGTTATGCTGCAGGCTTATCAAAGGAGCAGAAAGGTGTTAGTGAAACCACATGTACTACACGTTGGTCCGACCTCAGTCCTGTTCCATACTATGTGAACATTATTCAAATTTAAGCGTCTTTGATGTTCAAAATGCTGATTTTTTAGGTCAGTATTGTTTTGTGAGTACCTTTGGACTATCAAAAACTGACAGGGCTAAGAACCCAAAGATTAAAGCTGTTTTATTTCCCTTTTTAATGGGAAAGGTATGCAGCTCTCATCGAAGCCCGGGCTCCGGGACAATAACGTTTGGTGAAGCAGCAGGTCCCGTAACACCAGATCCTTTGCTTTGCTTTCTGTTTATACACAAACAACTCCAGGCTTCGCTGAACATGGACACAGATAAGAGTGAAAGAGGAGGAACCCGACCATCTGGCTCGAACAGGGGCGACTGCTACAGCTCTGGAAGCAAGACGGCATTCTCTGAACTCGAGCTGGAGTGACAAGGGAGGAGGGGACCCACCATCCGAGAGCCGGCACAGCAGCGCTGCGGCCTCTCCCCGGCAGAGGGCAACGACAGCCGCGTCCCGACATCGGCCTCTGCGACATGAGCCGCGATACCTCGTAGGGTCCAAGGAAACCACCCGCATCGGCCTCGGGACGCCAGCCGTGCCGAACGCTGCAGGATCTCTCACCGCTGCTCCAGTCGGGCTTCTTTAATGCACCTATTTGCTACGAGTACGTCTTTGCCAAGGGGGGGGGAAAGAAACAACAACACAGCTCTTGCGTTTCACAGCTCGGAAATCCTGTTCCCTATCTATAGGATAAACATAACCCCAGTGGCACCCGGACCCTGGGACATCGATGTGAGCTCACGGTCATTAGAACATTAAAATCTCCCAAGATGACACAGCAATACACGGCAGGTGTTGAAAGATTAACATTGGAAGTTATGTTTAAGAAAAAAAAAAAGTAGGGGGGAGGAGGGGAGAGGCTGGCACTGGAAACGCCGGACTGCAGAACTCACCATGATACAGCAACTACACCCTCGCTGAACACACGAACGCTGCTTTCAGTTTTACAGAAGTATCCCGTTTCTCCTCCTGCTGGAAGTAAACACTCCGGCTAGATGCATCTTTTCCCTCCCAGGAGACTTCACGCCTGCTTACGCTCAGCAGGTAACTAGAAATCCACATCCCCCCCCCAAGTTCCAGTAATCAAACACCGAGACACCTTCAGCTTCAAACACGTCTCTTCTGGCTGAAACGACACTGAGAAACATCCCATTTCGCCGGTACCAACACTAACCGAGACCAAACCGAGGAATCGCTTGGCTTTGGGGTTTTTCTTCCTTGAATAGGCTGAAATATGAATATAAGTTGACTCTACCTTATTTCCTCTGCACACTGTAATTTACGGAGCCAGTATCTCCCTGCATTTCACAGCTCTGTTTCTTTTTTTTTGCAGAGGCTCTTATGGTTAACACTAAAATTCAGTAACTTGAATGTAATTTAGATATTATTTAAATTAGCCCATTTCCTGACTATTCCACACACAGTGTTACTAAACGAGTACCAAAAAAAACCACCCCTCCATCTTTCTAGGATGCCACACAGCTGAAAAAGAATCAGCCCAGATTGAAGGTGTGTATTTCCAGGGAGATTCAAACTCATTCCACCTGCGTTGGGAGTTCTGCAGACAACATTCAAGCCAGTGAATAAGCACGACAGAAGAAGGATTAATTCGGGCTGAGCACTACAGTAGCTGCACTCAAACTGCAGCGTTTTTGGGGTACTGTCCAGGCAAATCACCCTCCCGTATGCAAAGAGGAGGGGCAGAAATAGGTAAATTTTTTACTAGTAGAGCATGTTTACCAGGTTTCCCTCTCCTCACACTGCTCTTCCTACCCAGGGCAACAAACTGCTGCTGCCCGTTTGTGAGACAGCACAAATAACCCCCTCCCCACCACCACCTCCCCTCCAAAATCTCGCTATTACTAGCACAAGGAGTTCACAAGTTCTCTGTTAAGACGAGGCAGCGTTCTTTACATGTAAGCACATCGTGGGGCTGGTGGCAAGAGAGTCAGAATTTGAAATACAGGACAGAAAAAAATACTGTGGCTGCTTTACTATCTTTGTATCTACCGACTCTGTTCGATTTTGTATGTAATTGCACGATTTCTGTTCTCCAAGAGTACCTACTACTCCTTCAACAAGGCAGGAGCGTCCTCAAAATCACGGCTTACAAATGGTGTTAGAAATGCCCTTTCGACCATTTGTTTCTCAGTTTCTTTTGCTTGTACTTTACTAACAAATTTCTAGCCTAGCCAGAACTCCAAAAAAAACCCCATCTCATTAATGCTTCATAACGGAATAATTAAGGAAAAGCAATTCTCAAGTAACACCACACTGAAATTCAGTTTGCTGTGAAAGGCAGTTCAAGTAAATACCATCTCCCCTCGTTCACAAAACTCCTCACACTTAGCCTACAACAGCCTTCATAAAATAAACAGCTGCCAACAGCAAGACTTCAGTGTCCAAATTGATTAAAACTAAAACAAGCATATTATAACAACTAGTGCTTTTTATTGTCCTTTCAATAGACAGGCACATCACTTGAAATGAGAAACTTATAAAACATTCCCAGCTTGACTGCTTTACTATCGTAACTAATATTCTTGCTATATAGATGTCAGCCTGTCAGAGATCTCCAGACTTATTTCTGTGAAGAAGCACGATACTGGGGACGTGTAACAGGCTTGCTCGAGACACATCATGAAAATTCATGAATTAGGACCTTCTGCCAACGTTAGGTACCCACACTGGGAATTTAGGAAAGGATGAAATCTCTGACCTTGGTAAGGTTAAAACCCAGCACAAATAACTCTGATTTCCAGCCTTGCTGCTGGACAACAACTCTGCACCTGTGGGCTGAAAAGGGACGGCAGAGTTTATACTGCATTTTCATTATATATAAAGCCCCCCAAAAAATCCTGTTTACGCTTAAATTTGTGACAAACACTTGCAGCCTCATTAATTCCATCTCCAGTCATTCAGAAAGCCAGCAGTCGGGATCTAAAATTATCCAAGTTACTTAAAACTGCTGGGAAGATATTCTTTTGGGTGGGTTTTTTTTAACTTTGCATTTCAACGTTCACATTTGCAAATAATCTTTCCCTTTACGGAATTTTCAAGCTCATTCTCTAATGCTATCAGTAATTCTAAGGAGCAAGATGTTTATGGAAAAAGCAGCGTGCAAATATGGCAGGATCAGCTAGTCAGCCTAGAGATGAGAGGACATAAACCATGACTCTGTGTTTTCATTTTTTAAATATTAAAAAAAAAAAAAAATAGAGTAAACACGTGATTACAGCAACTAAAAAAACCCCAATGCAGCCTGGAATCAAGAAGCCCTCTTCATTTTAACCAGATAGTGAGCTACTAATAGCACAAGCAAATACGTTTGTAAAACAACTTCACTATTTCCCCTTTAATTAAAGCTGAAAAATAAAGTTTTACTACTTCCTATCACAAAAACAATACCAACCCTAGTTGAGATACTTCCTTTTCAGACATTTTTTTTTTAAAGTAAAACGCTGATCTTTATGCCACTGAAATTTAACAAGGTATTAGATCCTAAAATGAAGCTTTGAATACCTCTTTAAGAGATAAATCAGTTTACAGAAAGTAGAGAGAAGTGGCGTAATGTTTTTCATAGCTTTTTTTTTCCCCCTCATATATATCGTATTCGTCACCAAAACAGCTCTGTAGAACACAGTGTACAGCACACATTGTGCCTTGTCATGAACTGACAACAACTGAAGAGAAGGTGAAGTTAAGTTACAAAATGAAGTGAGGGTTGTGTTTTTTTTTTTTCCCTCCTCCTCTAGCCGTCTGAGAAGATAAGTGATCTTCGTTATATTAAACAGAAACGGGATGCAGGACCCAAAGGGCTCATTTTACATTAACTGCAGCTCACCAACAAAAATAAGAAAAAGCAATTTCCTGGTGCATCAATTCCACCAGCAATTCCACGTACTCTCAGAAATCCAAGACACCGTCATGCTCTGTTCCTGTGCAGCTCCTGGTAGTCTCAAATACCCGTCAATCTGACTCCTTCCCCCTTCACCTCCTATTTTAAGGTAGATTTGAGTGTTTGGGTTGGGGTGGGTTTTTTTTTTTGCACCAAAACCACAAAGATATGCAGATGTGCCTGTAGAAACCAAGTGTGCTACTCCAGCTGAAGAAACACATTTCTGTAGGTAACACCATTTCGGACGAACCCGGTACCCAACACAAAACATCAGCTCTCCACAGCAAATGCCGACTTACAGATGGTTACCACCCCAGTCATTTCACCCTTCCACTCATTTCACAGCCATTACCCTGCTTGGTCTTTATAACCAAATTCCTTCCTCATCACCATCAGCCAGGATCCGGAAACTCTCAGCATTTCACACGCAATAAAAACTGTACCAATGAAGTTGCAATGGAAGCGAAGTGAAAGCCCACGAAGCAGAATAAACTTCCCCCATCCTATTTACTGGACATGACCAGCATAAAACTGCAAACCTTATTCTTTCCATCCTCCTCCTCAAATTCTGTATTTATAGGGCACTAAAATCCTATACCACTAAGAGAAGACTCCTCGCTGGTTTCAGTATCTGTGCACCCATCCTGAAGTTATAAAACCATCTCTTCTTGACCTATTCTCGTTCATCTGCTGTTATTTAACTCTATAATGCTATTTGAGAGTCACGATGTTATTAATGGTTACGTAATTCTTAAAAATACACTGAATTACAATTTTTTTTTTTACACAGTACAACACGAGCATACAAAATGAAACACAAGATACATCTTGTTTTCTCACCTCTCCTCTACTTATTCTCAACCAAAATACCTTAGTCGTCTAGAATAGCATTTTGGGTTTTTTTTTTTCTCAGCTTCAGGATTTTTAGCCATACGGAAATCTTTATAATGAACATAATCCTACAGAAAACTGATGTCCTTTCCCCTGCTGCTTCCTACTGACCCAGAGTAAGCTGGTTGATGATGGCTGGGGTCTACTGCCTGCAAGCTGAAAGCCACTGATCTAGAACCGAGTCTCCTCTTAACTGCTTGCTCTGCTATCCGAAAAGTTACATAAACATGGAGTTTTGCTTCTCAACTTCCAACTCACTAGGTCTTTCTCCATACGGCATATTAACAATCATTCCTTCAGAGCTTTCCACTGAAATCCTCTTTCCGAAACCAAAGGTTTAATGGAAAAACAAAACTCCATCCTTTAAGACATGTCAGTACGCCACAGATTCGGACGCTGCACAAGTCCTTCACGCTAAAGACTGCCCAACCTACCTATAAATAGGCACAAAAGCTTCAGGCTCAGGAGACCGATAGCTAAACACGATCCTCGCAGCGTTCTCCTGGTGTTACCTACATAAAGCCGCACGCCTTAACAACGCGTAACAGGGGTGCGTCACTGCTGCTGTGGTTTGTGCAGGACAACGGGGAAGGGGAAGGGGA
>WBNH01001823.1:128124-173203 GCA_013401255.1 Urocolius indicus | reverse complement strand
TCTGTGATTCTGTGATTCTACGGCTGTTTCCCAAGTAACATTGATCAGATATTGCCCATACTGTACACAGAGTAACAGGGAATGTCCCTATGCCACTTTGGAAACTTTCCGACTAGAGAAATACTTTATATTTTTTTCAAAGGAAAAAGACACCAGCAGTGCCAAAAACAATTTTTGATAAAATATAAAAGACAAAACCCCCCAAGAATTGGTGTCAAGAACTGAAACCCCTCTGATTACAAGTGCATTACAAGGGTATGGAAGGCATACTTATGAGTTGGATGTTTCATATAAGTGGTGGCTTATATGAAGTGTTCAATACCAACCCCACTTTTCTACTACTGTGATGACTCAGTTTTCACATTGCCATAGGAATCCTGACATCAAGGTGAAGGGCTTTTAAGGGGGCAGCACCAGAGATATTTTCAGCAACTTCAATCCCACATAGCTCACTGAATGCAGATTCCCCCATGATCACAGGTCCTCCTCCCAGCCATGCAGCCCTCTGTAATCGATCTCTGTCTCTGTGACTTGGCAGCTCTGTAAAATCTGCTCTAATATGCTGATGAGCATCTTTATTTGGGACAAGCCCCTTCCTCAGACATCTCTGCTCAAGATCTCCTCATTCCTCTTAGCTGCCTGTGGCAGCAGAAATTTTCCCATTCAGAGCTGTGTCAGCACACAGAGGAAGGAAGGCACTAGTGGCTTCACTGAAAAGCCAGTCCAGCAGGTGCTTAGCTTTCTGACACACATAGGTTCAGAAGAGATTCTGGAGGATGAAGGAAGTATTTTAGCTCCAACACAACTAAATGGGTATTTTTCAAAGTCTTTATATTTCCAAATAAATTCCAATGACTGAACCCCTGGGTTGTTGTCTGCAAGTTTCTGTGCATTGGGCTTCTGGCTGAGGCTGGGTTTCACCAAACCCAGCCTAGTATAGAGTAATAGAATAGAAACGGCTCAGGCATGACACTGCTGGGAAGCAGGAGGCTCCTACTTAAGGCCATTTCTCATAACAAGCATGCAAGGGATTTGGGTCAGACCATCAAATAACATCAAACGTGCTTTGGAGACTAGCTGAAGGTCACAGACGTGGAACAGACTTCTTTTTTTCACAGTGTGATGCTAGTCAGAGGAGAACTACCACACCTCTGTGGAAAGTTAGGGCCAAGACAGCTTTTGGAGCATAGCAAATCCTTCCTGTCTGTATTTTGTGTGTTTGGGTTCCTCTCTGGGTCAGGTAGTGTGACACAACCCTATGCCGATTTTTTTTTTTGTTTGTTTAGATGCTAAAAGCTGCTCTGGCTGGATGTGGGCTATTATTCTGACTTACAAGTGAGTTGACAAGATAACGACCCAGCAATCACCCTGGGAGAGCAAAACATAGGCAAATTGATGGTATTACAGCTGTATTATAGGATGCATTGGGTGCAGTGGCTCTTATTTTATGACTGTCTAATGCTTCTCCTAAGAACGCATTTTGCTTGCGTCTAACTTAGTCAGAATGACAGAAGTGAAATTCTCAGTGTCACCCTCTGCCTTGGGCTGAATATTTTTTCAGTCAAAACAAGCTCAGCCATTTCTGATAGAGAGGTTGAGAAACGTCTATTTTGCCTCAGCTAAAAAACAATTTAAAAACTTCCAAGGTTTTTGCTGCAATTTGCAGTTTCTCTGGCAGGTGGTGAAAAACAATGAATCCAAAATTCAGTGGATATAAAAGCTACCGGGAGACCTCAGTGTGCAAATGCTCAGAGAGATCTTTCTTCTCCTAATTTCCTTCTAGGGTTGGCTGGCAAACCTTCCTGTCTTCAGTAACACCATGAGCTGGAGCAAGTGTAGTTTACGTGGTGGGTGAAAGTATAAACTTGTGGGTAGCCAAAATTTTCAAGAGAGTCTAGAGTGTTATCACCAACCAGTGACTGGATTTGTCTTCAGCTTTGTTCTTGCAAACAGATGAACCAGTTGTCATGAAGATTTCAAAATAGCTGAGTATCTGGCAGGAAAAATGCCAACCCAACATCTGGGAAAGCTCTAAACAGCAAAAGACAAAGGTAGCATTTAAGTAGTTCTCTGTGCCTCACAGATTCTTTATTTTCTTTTGAGAACTGGGCAGCAGATTTAATCTTTGTAGTTGTCTACATATCAACGGCTTCCCAAAGCTCCCTGAATCTAGCAGAAGAAGGAAAAGGCTAGTTCACAGAATGAGACTAGAAGACACTTCCTCCATGCTTTAAGTAATACCCTAAAAATGGAAAACACTAAAATTTTAAAGTATATTTTCTGTAAAGTGCTTCTTGGTGTGATTGACTACATCTCTGTCTTGGAGTGGTTTTGTGTATTATGGGGGTGGAATCACTCACTAACAGATGGAAACACTGTAATTGTTTCCATTTGTACTGGGAAAGAAAAGACTTTTTGCCTTTAAATGGTGCAGCATAAGAAAATAAAACTAAGCTTACCTGTTTATTTCAATGTGTATTTTTTGTGGGTTTTGAGGTGAGGTTAAAGAGTGTTGTGACAGGAAACATCACTCATTCCAGTCCTGAGGCAGCCTCAAATATTGTAAAGGAGAGCTGCACACTTAGCTGTAGGGACAGTCCTTGTTAGTAGCCTCTGGGATGGAGAGCAGCAAGGAGAGGACATTAACCTGGGTGACTTAAATGTATAGAGCTGGTTTTCTCTACCATTTAATGCACCTATAAACTAGACATGGTCAAAGTTGAAACTTGGGCTTCCACCAAAGCATTTACCAAAAAGCAGCCTGATAACAAAAGTCATCAACAGCAAAGGTTGCATGAGACAAAAACTCAGTGGAAATGCTGTTAACACATTTAAGGCTGATATGGATTTGCCAAGAGGAGTTTGTATCATGTTGACATAATTTTCTTTTTTGTGATATGACTTGATAGAAGACATTTTGAGGTTGGCCCAGGTGACAGTCTCAGGATCAAGTCAGAAATTATAGCACAGATTAGAGTCTTGTTAAAAAGATGGATAGGATAGGATAGGATAGGATAGGATAGGATAGGATAGGCTAGAACAATTTCAATGGGAAAGGACCTACAATGATCACCTAGTCCAACTGTCTGACCACTTCAGGGCTGACCAAATGTTAAAGCATGCTATTAAGGGTGTTGTCCAAATGCCTCTTAAACACTGACAAGTTTGTAGACATTGACCACCTCTAAAGGAAGACTGTTCCAGTGTTTGACAATCCTCTCAGTAAAAAACTGCTTCCTAACATCCAATCTAAACTTCTCCTGGTGCAGTGTCGAGCCATTGCCAAGTGTCCTGTCTCTGGGTACCAGTGGTCTTCACTTTCCCTCCTCAGCAACAATGAGGTCATCTTTCAGCTTCCTTTTGCTCAAGCTCGAAAAATCCAAAGTCCTCCATTGCTCCTCAGTGGATATGTCTTCTTAATGCATCCTTATTAAACAAAGAAGAAACAAGTAGTTACCAGCAGACTGCTGGTGAGATTGGAAGGGCTTTACAGATGCACCTTCAAGGGATAAGTTATAGTCTAGTTGCCATTTCAAATTTCTGTTAATAATTTGGACAAATGACCGAGGGGCATGCTATTTAGCTTGTAGGTCCAAATCACAAGAACTTTAACAGTAATGATTGGACATTCTGAACAATCTACTGACCTAGAGAGAAGGTCTGAAATCAATGAGAGAAAATTTGATACACAACAGCTGTTGCACTTGAAGCGCTTCAGATGTTGAATTCCCAATGCCACACTAGCAGCATGGAATTAAAAACCCCATGAGTGTATGAGCTGTGATTTTTTTATGAGCAGAAAATAACTATCTGAGCAGTACTTCAGAAAAACATTGGGGCCTGTAGAGGAACTCAGAGCAAATGTGAGCTGTCAGTATTATCCTGCTGCAAAAAAATCAAGGCAGGGCTCAGACATACACTAACAGCATTGTTAGATTGTCTATCTATCTTCTAACTGGTGTTCCAGAAGAGGCAAAAGAGAAAGAAACTGTGATTCAGGAGGAAGAATGTAATATGCTGCCTGGAAAACTTATCCTCTTGTCTCCACTAAATATTAAAATTTTGCTTCTCCCAAGATCAGATGATGATGGGCTTTTTTTTTTTTGGCTATCAGTGGCCAGGCTAAGTTAAGGATGTCATCATGTCTCTCCAAACCTGTAAAATGAAATCACAAGAAATCCCATGAAGTAAATAATTTGCACAATAAAAGAAATGCAAGCCCTCATCTTTAACAGCACAGATTATCTTGTTAGTCACAGGAACAGCACACCAATACAGTCTTAAGGACACTTTGTCCTGTGGGCTTCTTGAGTCAAGACAAAACAGTCCTAACCTTCTGCTGCGGCTGAAGATTTTGGTCATCCTGAAGGAATTTCTATAGTACGCAAAACTTCATGGTAACCAAACAAAAATGCAAGGATAAAATAGCAAGGATAACAGCTTGTGCTTGTGTACATTTTTCCTGGCAGATCAAACTGTGCTGTGTAGTAAAAGGGCAGGTTTTTGGTGCTTCGGCTGCAAGGGTGTTTTTTGATCACATATATATTTTTCTGGCTCACTGTGCTGAAGAAGATGTTTTCTTGATTGGCATTGCATAGATATAACAATGTGATGGAGCAGGAACTGCTAGAACACTCTGATATTTTGTATTTTAGGCAAAAGATGCATTGCAAGCCCACTGCTTTCTGGTTATTTCCTTGGCTATGCATAATTTGCCTCTTGACAGTAGTAAAAAACCTTAAAAGACTCCCACAACCTGCTTTGTATAAGCTGCAGAAGAGTAAGATGCAGAACTCTGTTTTGAACTGAGGCAAGAACCATGAATGGACACCTTTCTTGAGAATCAGGCCTGAGAGGCTCTTAGGCATGGTGCAGGAGCAGCAGGATGTTATCAGTGTTATCACTTGAGCCTCTGTTCAATATTTCTCTGGTACCAGCTCCAGGAATCACATGATGTGAGTATCTTGGGTCTGTTTTTCACCTGAGATATGGTTTACTACTTCTCAAGTACGCTCTGCTCTGTCTAAAGTAAACTTTTGAGTCGTGCTTGGCTTTGGTCACACATAGGTAAACCTCAGAAATGCACCCAATCTAGATTTAGAGGATGAGACATTTCTGTTAAAATATATGAGCTTTAAGCTCTCAACCCATTCAAAACTACTACATTGCTTCTCCTTTTCTAGTGTGAAGCCATTGGTAGCATCAGCTAAAACTTCTTCCCTGGCAAGCTAAGAGGACAGCAACAAATACTCAGAAAAAAGTCTATTTTGGGTCTTGCATCAGACAATCTGTAGTGTAAACATTTCTACTGTAGCCAAGAAGAGACCCATTAAGATCAGCTCTGAATCCCGTCCTTGATGTGCCATCATGAGATGGCATGGCCCATTGAGGGCACCTCTCCAAGTCCTCTTGGCTTCCAGGAAGTCAAGGGCCTTTGTTTATCTCTCCCTCGTTGCCACAAGAGGGCTCTGGGAGAGCAGCCCAGCAGCCCTCAACAAGCAAATACGTCCTCCAGTTTGGACCTTTAAAATGAGCTACACAATTGCAGAAGTCTTAAAGAGGCAGCTGAGACTAGGTTGGCTAGGGGCAATATGTTGGCAAGGGTCTGGAATGGTTCCATCAATTTAAAACCTGCCATGTTCTTTGACTGTTATGATGCCCTTTCTACTAGAGCTTTATTTCACAGAACAGCCAATGCATAGACTGATGTCTGGCCAAATAGGGCTTCCTCACAGTGGCAGGACAATGTGCTGAATCGTGTCTTATGCACTCACGGAGAAGCAGCTTACACTGAGGTGACAGTAGGATGCGCTAGAGCAGGAGGAAAGAAGGACACCAGATGCCATTTTAGCAATACGTGTTTGGGAAAGAAAAGTACATCTATTTCCCAACCTTCCCACTCCAAAATTAGCAGAAGTTTGATTAGGAAAGTGGTTTAAAGCATTACATCAGAAGATGTAATGAGGTAGTAAATTTGGCACTTAGGTAGAGTATTGGAATCAAAGACAACAAGGCCAGTTTTTCCCTTCTCTCCGCTGTAATTCAGCTCAGTTCACTTATTTTATAGTAATTTAAGCAAATGACTAGGAAATTGTGAGCTCTTTGCTATACACCATATTGCAATGATGAAGTCATTCAGTTTTTTCTTAAATGTCACAACAGTTACAAATGCAAGCCTAGAATGAGGTAGACTCACTAGAGAGATGGAGGGGAGAGAGGGAGTTTCCCTCAGAAGTTCCTCTTCACTCAGAAGCATGAAATTATTTTCTCAAACCCTTTAAGCAGATATATTTGGGAAAAACGCCAATGAAATTGGATGGCATAATCAAATATGGATGCAGAGTTGTATAAGAAAAGCTCTCCTGTCACATCCCAAATAACAACATGAATATAGCTATGGGATGGAGGCAGGGGGAGGAAGGAGGGATTCTTGCACACAAGACATACTATTGTCTAGATCTGGATCCTAAGAGATCAGAAGGTGTTTGGGGCATCAAAGAGACAGACCATGTCTCACAAGTGCTATCTCAGAAAGATCAGCAACAGAACAAGTCCTCTTTTAATTGCCATGGAAGTTGATGAGAAGCTTTCCACTGAGTAATACTGCTTGTTTTCATTGTCTGTTGAATAAAACCTGCAAGGTGGAAGGAAGCCAGACTCATGACTCGTAAAACTAACCCCAAAATCACCATCTGTCCTGGAGCTGAAACCTTTCTCTTCAGAGGGATGGCCTCTGGGATGCCTTGTTAAGGGGCAGGTTGCTGAGAAGAAGGGGTAAGTTTAACTCTCCAGCATTTCAGCATCCTGTGTCATTCTGACAGCTGTATTAAATTGCTCCCTTCTCTCTTCTCTGAGGTTTTCCTGTGGCAAATTAATTACAGAGAGAATTCAGAAGCCTTTGTGGGTAGGTTGTCAACTTTGTGCTATGAGTCAAGAGGAGTGCACCTTAACATGGCCTGGAATGTGGGCTGGGCTGCATGAGACATTCCCAAATTTGGTAGTTTATCTGGATTTGCCTGAGACAGTTTGAATCCTCTCTGTATGGCTAGTCCATCTTGCTTTCGAGGTAATGCATGGCATGGAACATGTAGTAAGCAAAAAGAGTGATGGCAACCATAGTGGAGTCACAGAGACCCTGAGTTGTTTCCATGCTCACAGAGTTGATATACTATTGCAACCTTTTCCTCTGCCTTGCTCTTGGAGTGGTAAAGAGCAGCAATGAACAGAGGAAAATCAGGATGCGATTCTCCCTTTCTTACATCACATGTAATAACAACAGTGACAAGAACATGAAAATCCAGGCTTGACATAAATATTCTCCTTCCTTCCTATTAAGCAAGAAGTTGAGGAGATAGCTAATCATAAACGTCCCTTTGATCTCCAGACTTCACTGTTAAGCCCAGACCCATACAAAATATTAGCCCGGGAAAAGCAATGTCCTTCCAAAAAAGTGGGATATTTTTGGCATGACATGGCTTCATCTGCTTGCCGTCTGTTCAGAGGCCACTTCTCCTGCTTCTATATGTTCTTGTGATTCAGACTCATGGCGTTACTGCTGTGGAAATTCAAAATACCCTGCTCAGCTTGCAGAGGTTTGATCATAACTTGCCAAGTATCCCTTGGGGAGAGGTTGTCTTATTTCAGGTCTGTGGTCAAGCTCAGGTTGTTTCAACAGGAACTGGTCTTATTTGTGGTTTATTGTTATGCAGTGAGCTGGACAAAATGATGATGACTTCAGTGACCAGTCATACAGTCTAACTAAAAAGTGCACTGGCAGACAGATGAAGTAGAGGCTGATACACATCTAGTAGATATTGAACTGGAGGAAAAATAGATTTGTAGGTAATTCACAAGCAGTAAATTGGTGGTTATGTCAGAAAGAATTCAATAAGCCTCATTCCTCGTCTCCCCAATTACTTGAACAGTATTATGTTACACGTGTTTGCCTTCTCCCTTGCTTATGCCACTACTTAAATCCAGCTATGTGAAACAGTCTTGAAAAAGGAAGGGAAAAGATTGATAAGATATGAAAATGAAATAACCCATGTGCAAAGGAAAGAAGGATGTTTAAGGATCAGTATTAGGGCCTCAGGAGTAACTGTTATTTTGACAGTTTGTCATTTTCTGTATTTTTGGTGCTGTGTATTGCAATCTATTATATGTGAGTTTTTTGAATGTGCTCCCTTGTTATGCTTGTTTGTCTTGGACCTCAGAATCATAAACAGGAAAAAGAGGTGATAACAGAAGTACCTTAATAACCACAGACTTAAGAAATTTGGTTTGTTTATACTAGCTGACAGGTTCCAGGCTATCAGAGCCACATGGATTTAGCCAAACCCTGACCAGCTATCTGAGCAGACTTTGACAGACACAACTGATTTGAGCTAGTTGTGGCTATACTGCTAGCAGACTGCAGGGTTCAAGTAAAATCCCGGTTCTCTGTATCCTCTTCTTGGCTGCCATTTCGGCACGACTAAGCCTTCCCACAGGCAGAAAGAACTTTTCTATCTTTCCAGACTTGACTCATGGTGAGATCCTGGCATCTGCAAGACAGATCCCTGGGACTTCTCACTTAAGAGTGCAAGTGTGATCGTCACTGGGGAAACAGAAGCACAAGAGTTGGGCTAAAACACCAGCAAGATCTGGTGACACTGCTGTGCATGGAATGGTGGCTGTTATTTGAAATTCTGAGTACAGAAGTTCATGTTTGAATCTTGAACATACCACCTAGTTTCCTTTCAAGGATGATTTTTGAAAGCCTTTGAATTCAATGACATTATCAGAGGGACATTTCAACAATGTGGCCTCATGTTTTTAGATGTTTTTCCTAAGCTGCCAAGAAGATGGGATGGGACTTTGAAGGTGTAAACAACCCATATGTTAAGGGAAGACTGTGAACATGTGTTGGGCTTACTTTCCTGGGGCATAATTATTACAGATACTTAAGTAGAAGAGTGGTTGCACAATACCTTAATTACTGTGTTTAGATGAAGCCTGTTCATTGTAAGAGTCATACTCTGTGGCTCTACTTTCTCTTCAAGGTGTAATTTGAACAGTTGTTGCTGAGCTGCATGGGTGGCCAGCATGCACTGAGGTTTTCTGTATGGTTGGTACAGTTCATAAATGGATATTCATCCCACTTTTCAAGATGCAGCACTTAGTGAGCTCGTGGCCTGTTCTATAAAAGCCACCATTCCTTTGAAGTAGAAAAGAAGGCAGATTAAGATACATGTGCAATGGGGACATAGTGATTCCTCTTACAGGGATCTTTTGGTTGTTTCTTCTCTATGTGAAACGTACTTGCACTACTGAATCTGATTGGCATCCAAATTGTTAGGGGAGCAGAAGGAAATTTTCAGATGAATCTGAGCAAGACCCTGCTACCTGGTACATCTGGTACCTGGCGATACACCTGAGTCTACCTTTGTTTTTCCTTTGAAAGCCTGGATGAAATTAAAATTAATTTAAAAAAAAAGACAGAAAGAGAGAAAAAAAAGAGATGGCTTCAGTTTCACATAAACCCCATGATGCAGATCCAGGTGAAGGGGTCATTCTGCCTGGCTTCTATGGTAGGTCTATGGTTACTGCTTGCTGCCAACATAACTCGTGGTGGGAAGGGAGCATTGTAGGAAGTTATGTTGGTAAATTTCTTCCCCCCTTTAGGAACTTGTCTCCCTCCAACAGCAAATCTGTTGGTAGGGGAAGAGTTTACACTCTCGTCCTTTCCCATCATAGTCTTTGTTAAAATTAATTGTATAAATCAAGAAATCTCATCCCTGTTTCAATCCCTTAGCTCAGTATTAGGAGTGCAGAAACATCTGAGGATGCTGAAGGAAGGTATATCAAAATAGAAGACTGTCAGGTAGCTTCTTGATTCTCAGCTTTGAAGAGTGACTAGTTAGAGCCACGTCACAGGAGATAAAGAGTTTAGGGGGGAAATCAGTACACAAAAAAGAACGGAAATGAGCTGTGACAAACATGATGACTGGAGCACCTGTGTTGGACCTCAAGAACTTATTTCAGCTTCTGTTGGTCACATCAATGCTGTGAGCCACAAGTATACTCTCTCAGTCACGTCTCAGACTCATTTAGAGGAGCCTAACACAGCTGTGTTGCTTTCTCTGGAGCCAGTCCATTCTCAGAATCTCAGCGTCTCATTTCTTAGACCACGGATTGGTTGCTTAAGAGCGCGTCCCTTTGGGCCCTCACTGCAAACATCTCTTCTGGATCTTACTGCATGATATAGGCCTAAACAGAATATTAGTGTCTCACCTCATCTCATGCTGTTTGCTTAGTTGGCTCTTCCCCAGCTATTTTTTTCTAGCTGAACGAATAAACAAAGCCACCCAGTTTAAACGCCCATGTTACAATTTTTATCGGAGCAAGAGAACATTTCCCAGTAGCTGTATCCACGTGCACAAGAGTAAGGACCTGTGGCAATTAGCAAGTGTGGGGAGAGAATATTGGGTCATGTTGAGGCAGGATTTTCAGTAATTGTATAGGGACAACAATTAGAAGAGGCAGGAGACTCATTAGATAAGTTAATCCCTCAGAGTAGGCATTGGATTGCAGAACAGCTATCCAGTCCAAATGGTTGCTCATAGTTTATGGTGTGCCTAAAGTACAGTGAAAAAAACCCTCGTCTTCTTCTGAAAGGCAACTTGTATGGGCACACATTAGTGATGGGGTGCAGGGAAGCAGTATGGGTTCCCTGCCTCTTCTAGTCATAGCTCAACTTCTGCAAAGCAAAGAGATCCTGGTACAAAGACTGCCATCAGCGCTTTGTTGATGATATAATCTGTTCCTCCTTCCCCCGTCCCCTAGTCCCCAGCTGTTAGCCCTGTGGTGATGTTCAACAGCTCTAGTGCTGGCAGGTCTTACATGCAGGGCAGAAGTAGTCCGCTGAGACATGAGGAGAAGCACATGATGTACAAGGCAATGTGGAGGGAGCTGGGCATGCTCAGCTTGGAGAAGAGAAAGGTGTGTGTAGGGGGAATCTAGCTGCTTTCTGTCTCTGCTGAATGGGGGATTACAGGGAAGATAGGGACAGACTCTTCTCCATACTTAACAAGGACAAGTCCTTCAGCTTCTCTCCTCACATGCCATGTGCTCCAGGCCCTGACCCTCTTGGTGGCCTCTGCCAGACTTGCTCCAGTTCATTGACACCTCTCTTGACTGAAGAGACTCAAAACTGGAGACAATCCTTCAGATGCAGCCTCATCAGTCTGAAGCAGAGAGGAATAATAATTTCTCTCATTCTGCTGGCTGTGCTTTTACTTATGTTAACTGAGATGCAGCTGGGCTTCATCATTGTGAAGGCACACTGCTGACTCATGTTCAACTTCTTGCCCACCAGGACCCTCAGGCCCTTTTCTGCAGAGCTGCTTCCCAGTCAGCCAGCCCCCACCCTGTCCTGGTGTGACAGGTCCCTTCATCCTCAGTGCAGGAGTCTGCCCTTGCCTTGGTTAAACTTTGTAAGATTCTCGCTGGCACGGTACTCCAGCCCATTGCAGTGCCCCTGAATCACAGCCCTACCTGCCTGCCAAGCATATCAGCTGCTCCCCGTAATTTGGCATCATCTTTGAAATTGGAGAGAGTAGGCTCAGTGTCATAAATCCATCTGATGAACAAGATGGTTTATGTACCACCAGCCCCTAAAACTCAAAAGATCTAAAAGAGGTAATAAATGCCTTTAGAACAAACCCAAGCTTTTCTGAAAAGTCTGTCTTCTGGAGATATATTAAAAAAAAATGCCAAGGTTTTCTCAGAACCACAGGATCCTGTGGCCTCGGGGTTTATAGAGGCCACAGGAAATACCATGAGACCTCATTACATGTTAACACTTAAGCTTATGGTTTAACTACATGCCTTTTGGTATTTTGTAGTTTTACAGTCACCTGTTCTTTGTGAAATTACTGTATATCCCTAATACATCACACATGGGCTGCAGTGATGTGCAGCAGGGTCACAGGAAGGTGAAAGTTGTTTACTACGCCTCTGCCCTGCCCAGAACTGGTTCCTGTGATTTTCACAGGAAGAGCTGTTTTTTGTTTTCCATGGAAGAGCTCTCTGGGAGGAGTCAATGCTGCTGTTTTGAAGCAACAGTTCTCTGGGATCTTTGGTCTGTTTTTGTCCTGAAGGAGGGTGATATCATGAATGGCCTCATTCGTATCCCTCTGCAAGAAAAAGAAGCAGATTCATCATGAAGCCAATGAGGGTTACGCTACCAAGGACACTCCAAAAGGACTTATCATTACATGTCCTGTGATAGACTTGGTCAGTGTCTGAGGCAGTGCCTACAATTAGGACAGCCACATGAAAAAGGCAAGCAGAAGTAGTGCTTGAAAGAATGATGTGAAACACACCTTGCTCAATCATTGGAGATTGATCACAACTAAGTATGGTAGATGGTGCTGCATCTCTGGAGGCTAATGAGCTTTCCAAGTGCCTGACTGGTGTGTCTTGCCCAGAGTTAAAGAGACCATCAAACCTGGAGTCAGGAAGGAATTTCAAGTCAGATCGGCTAGCAAAAGCAGGATTGGGTTAGTTGTTGTTTTGCCTTCTTTTACGGGAATGTCATCTATTTACTAGGCACACGTGAGAATTTCATTTGCCAAATTCCTCTTGCTTCCAGACACCAAGGACATTGGCAATAACCTTCAGCTCTATTGTTGCCTTCCTAGAGTAGGATATTTTGTTGCTTTTGGAGTAGTTTGTGTTTTTTTTTTTTTTTTGACAGAGAAACTTAAGCTTGCTTAAGAGCATTAGAGTTGCTCTGTAGCTCATGGAATTCAACCCTGTCTCACTGTCAGACTGAATGACTATTCAGTGGTTGCCTCTGAATGCAGGAGTCTGGATTGGGCAGCCTGAGAGCTCCTGCTGTATATTCTACATCAAGCCAAGCCAACTAACCCTTGCAAAATTGCTGCAACAGGAACAAGAAGTATTGCTCTCTCTTTACAAACATATAACTTGTTGGCAAAGTTTTATCCTAGGCTGTAGTCTATTTCCCAGCTGTCTGCTGCCCTGATTGGAATGAAATTTCAATGGCTTCTAGAACAGATCTTCTCACAGATTTGATCCAGATGAGGTAAAAAATATGCTGCAGCATGTGTAAGCCCCCTGTGTATCAGAAGAGAAAGTGGTATGTAACCAAGTTGCCAGACTGACTGATGCCAAGCTGTCTATGCATCCTCACTGCCACAGACAAAGCCCAGATGCTTCTTTGAAAGGCAAGCAGGTATATTACAGACTCCATCTTGTGTAATACCTAATAGAAAGTCTGAGCCACCTTCCGAAAGATGAGTGCCATGTCTTCCCACCTTTGATAAAACATTGTTGACAAATAGCAGGTTTGCCATAATTAGAAGCATAATAACTAGGAAGTGCAGCTCGGAATCAATTCAGATGTCTAACTCTCACCAGCTGCTATTAGAGCTGATGTCTCAGGCAATCAGCAGTAAATGGGTATTATTTTCTAATTGAATCCACATCTCCCTACATGTGAGATGTGAATGAATGAGGTAAACACACGTGCAGCCAGCGAAACTCACAGCTGGCTGTCATCCATTTGGTGCCACTAACATGGCTCTCACTCATCCCCGAAGCCATGGGGGCCTTGCTACATTTTTCCAGAGGCTTCAGGGTCCAACTCAGTTTGATAGAGAAATTGCATGTGCTTTGCTTCTGATGTTTTGATTAAGGGCCTGCTTAAAACTGAATAGATATTCTGCAGTACCAGGGGACTTTCACCCAGGGTGAATATTTGCAGGGCACGCAAAAGTGCTGAGCTGAGAGATATGAAAAACAGCATGATAAATCACTTGGTCTTGGCTACATGCTGTTGTAAACTGTCCTGTCTTGTCAAAACTCTGCCAGAAAAGAACTTGCAAGACATGTTGCAGTGTTAGAATCCCAGATTGAGCATTATGGGGATAGCAGCAGCAGCAGTTGAAGTGAACTGGGTACACCCACAGAAGGTCTGCCAGTACATTTGTTACATGTGAATGTATAGAAGTGTGTTTCTTCTTCAGTCCTGATAGAGTTCTGATGGCTACATGGAGCAGAGGCTGTAGGGTTAGTGTCCCTTGACTCCTGCATGTGCCTCATCCCTTCTGGGAGTTGTTCGGAGCAAAGGCACCATGTCTCTGGTACCCACTAGCGTAATACAGTAATGTTTGACCACAATACAAGGAAGGAAGCATGTGGCAGGGCTGCTACTCAGAAAGTTTCATATAGAGTATGCCTTTGTCCCTTCCATGAAAAGCAGTTGCTTGAGATGTTAAGTGATGGAGGGCTCTCATATTGCTCAGGTACTCCACTGCCATGTGTAGAAAACATTTGGCTTTGTTTTCAGCCTGCAATCATCTAAGTAAGACAAATGAGCCTCATCCACCTCTCATTTGGAGAGAAGCTGTCCAGCATGCATCCTACCATTCTTGCCATTTTTCACCTGAATGCTTTCTGTGAGTCAGCAAGCACTATGTGACTCAGTGAAAGTATACATAGGGCAAAACAGCCATGAACTAAATTCAGTGCTTGCTAAAGAATGTGCAGGCATTATTCTGGGGATCAACAAACCTTCTAATGATGATACTGATGGATTCTGGCCAGAAAGTTGTGCTGTGCTGAAGGAAGGTGGGAGGAGGGCCTGGGAGCAATGCAGCAGGATTTGGAAAGAGGAGTTGGCTTTGCAGAGCCACAACTTCACAGAATTCACAGCAGAGCAACAAGAAGAGATACTGGAGGAGGGCTGAGTCTGTGGGTGACCCTAAATAGTATAGACACATGTTGTGGAGGCACCAAAGAGTACGGTAACTCATCCCTTGGAGTTGTCCATTCCACTTCTGCTGTGAGGCATTACCATTGCTCTGAAACAGTCAGTGATGTTTAGAGGCATATCAGCTTCTGTGGTACTGTAGGGCCTGGCAGGCTCACTGAAGTCAGACCACAAGGCATCCCACAAACAGAGAGCAGGACTTGATAAATTCTCAAGAAAAACCTCCTCATTTTAAGAGAAGCAGGTCAAAGTAGAAAAAAAGATGTACTGAAATGGCTGGGATAATGAGATACTGATGCAAAGGACCTGATGCAATCACCTCAGCACAGTTCCTATTCCTCCTGGCTCATGTGAGTGTTTCCTCAATGCATGAGACATACATTCAGAGGGTGACACCACTCCTTTCTCTACCCTTCCCATGCCCAGGAGCACTTCTAACCGTGAGAAAGTTCTGACATGCAAAGACGACTCCTGTAACAACGCCTTGCTTGCTGTCAGCTGAAAGCAAGTGACACCCTCTCTAATGACTAGTTTCAGAAAGAAAGCAAATACACAAGGATGCACTCACCTGTCCCAGGTGATCACTGCTGTCTCCCACGGGTGGAATTGGTGGGGCTTTTCAGCACATGTGTGGCTAGCTGCATCCCCAAGGTTAGAACACATCCTGGCTGGGGAAGTGGGGGCACTGGAAACACTTTAAGACATCCTGGCAGCTGCTGCTCTGAATATTGTGCATCTGGACACAGGGGTATTTCCCAGACACTTCTCATTTGTTTGCTACAAAGGTGCAAGATCCCTTCAATGTCATTCACCAGTGGGAGATGGAGAAAAAAAATAGCTCCGAAGCTGGCTTTCTCCATATTTTTGGAGGTTGCTTCCCCTTTAGTCTAGAGCCAATGCACACACCAAATACTCTAATTCTATCATTGCTTCCCCGACTCCTCCTGTTCTTGGCAAATCAGCCCATGGGAGCTGTCAGAAGGCAAGAAAGCCATGTTGCACATGTGAGGGTGGTTTGAGAGCCTGGCTCACAGCATCCAGAGGGAGTGTCTGCCACCGTTGATAGTATTGCCAAAGAAAGGAGCCAAATCCACCCACATGGGTCACGGAGACTGTCTGCCACACGCCTTTTCTCTCGCCTAGCTCTGGCTGGGCCCCATTGTTCCTCACGTGTTGCCCTATGTGCTGAAGAGACCTGCCAATGTCTCCCAGGCTCCATGGCCTGAGGATCTGTCTTCAGATCCAAAACATCTGTCAAATCCAGGCATTCTGGGGGAAGGACTGGGATTTGGGCTGTGATTTGGTTTGACAGGAGGAGCGGGAATTGTAAGAACAGCCAGAAATCTGCAGAACACCATAATGTGATTGAGACAATATATTAAAAAATAGCCAGTAATATGTAGGCTTGTAGAATCATCGTGGAAAATAGAAGGAGACTTTCTGGACTAATTCTGTGATTATTTCCCGCTCTTCAGACTTCCCATAGCCACAGCTTTGTGATTCTCTGAAGAAGTCAAGTCACTGTTACTTCAGCATCTCCTCCAGATGCACCAGCCTTTGCTCCAGCCTCAGAGGCTGGTGGAAACTTTCAAGACACAGAGAGAGCCCAGAGTGAATCCTGAGAAGCTGGCTTCCAATGTTTATGAATCTTCTCAGAATCTGAGGCTTTCCAAGAAGCTTTTCTTTATCTCTGTTTAGGGACAGTTGCACTTTCAGAAATCCTCATGTAGCTTCTCTTGCTTTGGGTGTGAGCTCAAAACTCTTCTTTTAGACAGGGTGTATGTGCTTTTGAAGCTAAACTAATAATTACATTAAAGGTTTAAAGTGCTGGTCTTCTTTCTGCAGAGGGGGTCACATGTGTGTTCAGAGGCAGTTAGGAGTGTTGTCAGGAACACAGACCAAGCGTGTGAAGTGAAAAGAGAAGCAGTCGGATCACTCAGAGCAGCAGTTTCTCTCTCAGAAATTTAGACCCAGATCCAGCAATATCCTTAACTACAAGTTTAAATTTAAGCATCTGAGACAAGATCATGTCCTAATGCATTGTAAAGCATGGCTCAGCAGAGCTTGAGGTGGCACGTCACACTTGTCTCTGCTTTCCAGAAAAAGCACATGGTGAGAAAGCCTTCAGCATGGGAGTATGAAACTGTGTAAGATCTCAGTAGCTCCATTTTTTTCCCTCAAGACTGGAAGAAAGCAAGTGCCACTCCTGTCTTCAGGAAGATCAGAAAGAAAGATATGGGGAAATACAGGCCATCCAGCCTCACCTCAGCTGATCCTGGAAATCATTTCCAGATCCATGAAGGACAAGAAGGTGATCAGTAGTCAGCATAGGCTTACAAAGGGGAAATCATGTTTAACTGACTTGATAACCTTCTGCAAAGAAGTGTGGGCCAGAGCAAGGTGTCACACCAGCTGTGAGCTATCCTGTGTCACTTGCTTGGATGATTTGTGCATCTTTATGTGGCAGAACATGCATGCAGTGCTGGGAGCAGCTAATGGTGGACCCAAAGGGATAACTACCATTCTATGATTCTATGATTCTGAGGAACTGCTCTCAATGAATTTGGCCTTCCGCCTGTCCTGGGAGACTGTCAAATATTGCAGTGTGCATGAGTCAGTTCAGAGGAAATTTAATCTCTTCTTTGCCTCCCTGACACCTCATTCCTCAGGCTGGGGCATTGCCACAGCTCTGCCATGAGCTCTGGTAGCAGGTCATCACGGCAAGAGGGGCAGTGCTTGGGGGACTTTCAGCCAGCTGTGTGTCAGGAGACTAGCCTGATAAGCACCTCCTCAGAGGACTTCCAAAATGCCTAACAGCTCCTTGGTCAGCTCTTGATGTCTGTTTGTATGACCTACATGAAAATCTTGCCAGCTCCCATATCTCAGTGGCTTTGATGCTTCTGTTAGTCTTTTTGCCTTTTGCTTCAAACATCTCTATCCAGATGCATTTCTGAAGAGATGACAGGTTTCCCAGCACTGGGAATAGATAGAGAGATAGAACAAGAAACAGAACCTGAACTTCCTCTGCCAGCCCCTTCCCAGGCTGTGTGGGGAACCCAAAACATACACACAGCACAGTCTCTGATGGCAGTTTGTCCTCTCCTCTCCAGTGAGAAGGAAGTGAAACAACACACCAGTCTGCAGTTTAGCCTTCTTGCTGGGCACAGAAGAACCACTCCCGTAGGTAAAGGAGTGAATTTTCTCTCTGTCCATCACTCAAAAGCTAGAAGCCTTCCTGTTTTGCATGTTAAGAAATCACCGTCTGGTTTTGTTTTGAAAGGCCCTTTTTTATTCCTCATATACCCTGTCCTCGCAGGGCCACTGGCTGGGCACCCTGCACTTTGGCTGATTTACATTGCTGAGACAATGTTTTGGAGCTGTGAATTGCTGTAGCTGTGCTTCCTTGACAGCAGCGTGGTGGCACTAAGCAGTCCTTGCCTGCAAATCCAAGGAACATGGACAGCACTTTTAAAAAATCTTAATTCTTTTTCTGGCTTTCAGTTGCCTGAACCTAGCCAGAACAAGGATGTTGTTACCTGTCCTGAATGCTGTGCTAGCAGAGCAAGCTGGCTGCACAGACCTGGCACCTCTCTGCTTCCTCTGAGGAATGTGATCTGGCAGTGATAGTGCTTGAAGAGTATCAGCCAAAGAAAAGACAGTGTGAGAGACAGCTTTTGTGAAACAGCCTCTGACCCACATTGCAGCCTGCTACAGAGATGGAAGGTGTCCAGCATAGCTATGGTTAGGATCATCTTTCTGTCTTTGCTTTCACAGACACACTAGTGCACACATAGAAACTTGTTATACAGGAAACAACATCCCTCATGTTTTCAGACCTGACTCCATCATCAACTGACAACACATATAACCCACAACACGATGTCATGTGTGCAACTGCAAAAAAAAACCCAACAACTTGGAACGTTTTCAGTGGGAAGAAAATGTTGATGCTTCAGCTGAAACGTCAGGAGTATGTCAGACAGAAAAAGGAGAGGTTCAGAGATGGGTAGAATTGCCCCATGGAAAAGTCACCAGTTTTGACAAAAAAAACCCTCACACCTTATTTTGACAGAAATAAAGCCAATAAAGGCCATGTTGGACAGCACAGTTAGCTGATACCTCATTTCTCAGCAAATATCATTATTTCCCATCATGGACTTTGTTTTGAAGAACTCAGCCAGGTGAGAGCATGCTACAACCCAGAATGGGGGCAGTCACTGTAGGTGTAGTCTCCTAGGAATTCATGAGGTGCAAATCTTTCCACAACTAGTTTCTCAGCTGCACTCAACTAAGCAACAAAAAGGGTATGAAGTTCAGCCAGGAGCCCTTTGTCTCCAATTAAAAGCACATTCGCCCTGGTTGTTGCATGCTGCTGAGCATTCACCTATGTCCCTGCCCTAGCACTGATTTGATCTGTGTGGGCCAAACTCCGTGCAAAATTTTGAGTCAAATTTGTCTTTTGTTTCTCATCTCCTCCCACTCTCCAACTGCTTTTGAGTTGAACCCTGGTTTTGAGCACCTGTTGTTCATAAGACAACCCAGCTGTTGTTCAAGTGCCTCAATGGACCAAAATGTCTTCACCATAATGAAAACCAACTCGTTCATTAAGAAAACATGCTGTATTTTAGTTAGGACTTTCAAGTAGCAACAAAGTTTACTACTGGAAATCACCAGCCCACCATATCCATCTTGTTTATCTATCTCAAATTGCATGTCAGGATCTTGAATCCTATCAGGAGAGCAATTTGTGATACAAATCTGAAAAGTGACAGAGCATGTCGTTGGAGTCTTATTAAAAAAGAAAAAAAAGCAAGGCTTCATGTTCAAGGGAAACATTATTCTTCTGACAGCTAATTTTGGTATGAATCAGACCAAACCATTTTATTATTTCTTTTCATTTTACATTTCTGATTTTTGCTTTTAACCGTCTCTTGCCTTCCTTGCAGGATTTCTTCTGTGCATGTCTCCCCCAAAGGCAGAGACTTGGCAGTGACGGTCAAGGATTGCAAATCACGTGCTAACCTAGTTTTGGATTTGGTGAAACTTTGGTGAGCCAAAATCATTTCAGATTTCTTGGTGAACATGTTTTTCTTTTTTTCTTGGTGAACATAAATTTTTTAGAGAAGGCGAGTAGCCCTCTACATACACCTGAAGTGTCATCAACACACACAAACACACCCATGCACATTGATAATGCAGAGGTGCTCATACAGTACTCATTATAGAGAGCTATTTTCAGATGCACAGAGGTTTATTATGAACAGTTGAAAATAAAATAAACAACTATTAAGAGCAACCCAGTAGAGCTCTATTAACTCTGTAGGAAATATTTGTCCAGAATGATAGGTTTATACTAATGCTTAAGCCAGTCTCCTAACACAATCGTTTTGTTTCCACAGTTCATTTCTATGATAATTTTAGAGCCCAAGTTTTTTTCTGGTGCATTCAACACCATCTTCTAGGGTAGATGTGAGCAGCTCACAGGTCTGTAAAATTGCAGAAAGATTTAAATGGGAAGGGAGGTCTGGGGGTCTCTATGCCCCTTCTCTCCCTGTCACCCTCACAGCCAGGTCAGGTTTGGTGGTGGATTGTCCTCAAGGACAGAGATGCTAACATGCCTCAATGCCCTAATCCAGGGCTGCTCTACTCTCTTGAGACAGAATTATTTCCTCCTACCCTGTCAGTGTTTGCCTTCCTTCATGTCTTTGCCATAATCTCAGCTAGCCTATCAACCATGGGCTGTTCTCTTCTTTTCTATATCAGACATCTCTCTCTGGACTACCTTTCAGTTCTTTTGTCTTGACTTTGGGCAGAGGAACTATCGGATTGCTCTTGCACAATTTAGATGCAGCCTACATTTATTGGGAAATGGAGAAGCAAGGAATGGCAGAGAGACCACCACTGAAACCTGGTCAGTAGTGTGAAGATCTGAACTCAAGATGTAGTAAATCTTCCACTTGTATCTGGGCATTCTATTTTTTCCCATTTGGACAGCCTTGTACACAGCCTGGTTTTTCTAATACGTGAATCATGTAGGTACGCTTGTTAAAAATGAGGTCATTCAATTGAAATGCTAAATATGGCCTAGGATTCAATTTCTATTTTTACCACATCTGTGTTTAGGACAAATAACATTCTTCCCTCCCTTGATGGTGAGTAGAAGGCTGCTCAGGAAATATTGCATGGGAGTCTTTCTATGGTTTAACAGAGTGTGCGCTGCACCGATAGAAAATTCACCGCTCCCCTTTTGTGTCAGCTCTCCACTACTGCACTGGCTTTTTCAACATTTCAATCCCAAGTTTCACTTTTGACTGTAAAAGAAACCAAATTGTATTTAAAAAAAAAAAAAAGCAAAAAAAAAAAATCAGAAACAAAAGCAGAAGAGCATCTCAAACTGCATTCAGCTGCGTACACTCAGGCCTGCCTGCCTGACTGGACAGACTGTATGTGGCAGATGGTGGCTGAGCAGCCTGTGAAACCCGCACTGGGAAAGGAAGTTGGGTGACTCTTTTTGTATGACTCCTTACTTGCTCACTCACTGAAAACACAATGTCCTCTTGATGTAGACAAGCTGCCTTGCCATCAGAAGCAGACATATGTTGCTCACGTTGTATGGATAGGCTTTGCACCCAGGTGGGTGGATATCAGCTAGGTCAATGTCGGGCCCACTTGGTGGCTTGCTGGGACAAGCACCTGTGGACTCGCTGGAAAGAACAAGCGAGAGAAAAAACGTGGCAGACATAAGCTAGCACACAAGATGCATGAGGAGAGAAGGATACCATCATATTGCACATTTCCAGCCCAGATCCTCAGCACTTTACTAAAACCCTTGAGATCTCTCTAGAGTACTGGCAGGACCAAGACTCTGCCTTAGCTACCAGGCAACTAAGAAAATTACCCTGCAGAGATGGTCAATAGAGTCTTGATGTCCTCAGATATAGACGTGCTTTTGCATTTAACAGCAGGAGAAGGCCAAATGAAGGCCAAACCCAGACAGCTCATCTGGACAGTGGTATTGGAAGAATCACAAGCCAAATGGCAAAGAGAGGCTTGCATAAAACTTAGGGTCTAGAGAATGTATGTCTTGCTCCCACAGATGAATATTCTGAAATCAAATCAAGCTCTGTTACTCAGAGTAGTGTGTCAGAGTGCATATGTACAACAGAGAGGGCTGAAAGAGTGTGGACTTCCCTCCTGCCCAGTTCTGCAGGGTTACTTCCCTTTAATCAGGCTAGTTCCCTCTGCTCCTCTCAGCAGGGATCTCTTGGTTAAAGGTGATTAAGAGAAGATTGTACGAAACCACTTGACCAAAGTGTTGGAGATGTCTTCCCAGATTCTAGAAGTGATATAGGGACAGATGACTCATCATGACAAATCAGATCTCTTGTGCAGGAGTCACTGTGAGCCTTCTTTCTTAAAAAGAAGAGCCACTGAAACTTTGGATCCTGATGCATTTCTTCTCATTCTCTTCTGCTCTACACACATTTACCCCTTAACTATATACCCTCTATATCACTCCTGTTCCTGTGACCACAGGCATCTGCCAATATGCAGATGCAGATGAACAGCAAATCCAGCCCTGCTGCAGGTAGCAGGAATTTCCACTCCAGCAACAGCAACTTTATTAATTTGCCGAATCACGTTGGCTCAGGATTAATTACGCAAACCACGATAAGCACACACGGGCTGCATGAGCTTATTAATGATTCATGTGCGTTTTAGCCTCTGGGAAGAAAAAAACATCAGTAGGCAGGGATGGTGCCTTCAAATCAGACGGGCAGTTCAGGAAAAATGGTGTAGCTTTCTTCTCTGCCTTCTTATATCAACAATGTCTTCCTCCTGGGCACTTTTCCATCAGGTTCACAGGTACGCTCCAAGATTAAATGAAAAGTTTTTGGGTCTTATGACATTGCTCCTTGGAGTTGGAGGGAATTTTCTTCATAGGCCAAATGTCCTGTTCACATTCCTAGGACAACATCCCATGGCCACATATTGATTTGAGACCAGCACTACTTAGCCCATCTGTTGTTGAGGCTCTACTAAGGGCCAGGAGAATAATGCCTAGCAAGAAGTAAAAGCATGGAGATATTTTGTTCCAGTGCTATCCCAGGGCTGTTAGAGTCCTGGCCTCCAGGTGTGTGTGACTGAGGGAATTCCTCAGAGACTCAGTCCCTTGCAATTAATTGCCCTTGATGGATTTTTCTGTCTTGATTTTGTGTAACTACTCTTTGGACTTGTGTGAGCTTTTAGCATGCACAATATCCTGTGGTTCAGTGTGTCCATGCTTTAACTATGCACTGTGCAAAGATGTCCCTTCTTTGGAAACTGTCACCTAGTGTAATTTGCTTCTTCCAGCCCCTATACCATTCTGGCTCATCAACATGTGAGCCAAGAAGCACAGACCTGGGTGCTCTTCTCTCCGTGACTCTCCTTCTGCCTGCTCTCCTTGAAGAAATCAGACACAAGCACACACAAAAGCCACTCTGCTGGATCCAAGCTTGATTTTATGGGGCAGGGACAATCAACGTATTTTTAAGACAATTGGTCAGTTTTGCCAGCCTGGAGTTGGACATCGCTGTGTGGGTGATTAAGCCAAGTGCTAAGCATGTGCATAGCTCTGAGTCTAATTTTTTTTTTCCTTTTGTGGTCCTACTGTCTAAGTCGGCTTTTGCAACTTTGTAGCTTGTGGAACGAGCATGTCCAGAATAGGATCATCAGAATGTTTCTGAATACTAGAGAAGACAATCTTTGAGCCATGAGGAAACTGAAGAGCAATGAAATGTTTTATTAAGGACGATCTCTTCTGAAGGAACCCCAAATCCTAGACCATATGAGCTATGCCAGGGAGAACAGGACATGTTCGATTTTGGGGTTTCCTCTTCCTGTCCCCTGGCCAGGCTGGTGTGCCCACCATCCTGAGCTCCTGCCTAACTCCCACAGAAATTTAAAAACAGGGTTTTGAAATGTGTTCTCACTAAGTACAGGGCAAAGGACAATCATCATGTGAGAACAAGCCTCAGCCTCTGCATTTCTGAAGTTGGAGCAGTTACCAGATGAGGAAAGTCGGGTAAAGAGCCAGCCTCAAATCACCCAACAAGCTGGGGTGCTGTCCTCAAACAAGTCAAGAGATCTCATTTCAGCCAAGTCTGGTTATTTATATTGATATCTGGGAAAAGCAACATAGGCCACTGGTAGATACCTCAGCTGTAGCAAGAGAAGCCAGTTTAATTGCATTAATAATAAACCTTCAAAGAAGACTTGCAGGGAAAGCAAAGTGTTGGTTAATTGGGTGAGTTTTCTGTCTATCTGAAGAATGCTTAATTAGGCATCTCGTCCTGGCTTGAATTCCCTGGCAGGTCGACGTGGCTTATAACTTGAGTAACACCTCCAGCCTGGGTCCCATCCACAGTGCAAGCTTCTTTGACAGAACTGGGGTGGTGCTTAACTGTGATATGCTAAAGGCTAGCCTACCGCTGTTTTAATATCAGAAAGCCACTGTCTCAGACCAGAACTCAGCACCCTTCCACTAGTGTGAAGGTCTGTGTGGAAGGTCAAGTCCCGGGAGCTCCTCAGATGCTTAGTAAATCTAGACTTGATCTTGCTAAAGGTCTCACAGGAGATGGGTAATACCAAACAGCCAATGTTTCAAAGCAGGACAGCTGAACTCCTGACGTGGCTGATGCAGAAGAACAGATATCTCCCTCAGATGATTCATCTCACCTGTCTTAGAAAGGATGAATCACTGGCTGCAGTGGCTGGGTCTGTCCCTTGCCTGTGACATGTGCGATGACAATCATAGCCTGGGCCTTTAATGTCCCCCATGTCCACAGATGGACCTTTGCTGATCTCCTGGGTCATTGGATGAACTACCCATGCTTTGCTGCCCTGGGACACAGCAGCTGCTTACAGATCCCAGCCATGACTTATTTCTGGGTACTGGCTTGAGGAGCTCTGTGCCCATGCTGGGTTATCTATCCTCAGGTACAGAGGAATAGCACACCCCAGGATTTGAAGGGAAGGAAGGGTAAAATCAGATAAGAATTGACTCTCAGTTCATAGGACTGAGTGGTCTCTGTGTCTTTCAGAGCCTTTGCCAGAGCCTGCACATCTTTAGACATGGCTAGCAGTTTCACCATCGCATGTCACAGACTTCTCTGCCTCACCACAGGAACAGGAGGGATCCTGAGTGTTCTGAACAGAGGATAGTCCTCCTAAAGCACTAGTTATTTGCCAGTGATGGGCATTGTCTTGACATTTAATATCAAGGCTGAGCCATTACCTGACTGAGAAGAACAGAGCTGAGCTCCTGTCAAATTGTGCTGGTTCTTTCAGTTCCGTTTTCTTCAATTAAGTGAGCAATAGGTCTCCAGTGCCTTTTTCCTAATGTCTGAATTAATTACTTGCTCGTGTGTAAAAAGAGTGTCCTGTCTGAGTTTGATGAGTGACTGGATGGAAGGGAGCATTAGTAGGAGCCCTGTCCCTTCCCTCATTCACATTTGAATCAATGTCGTGGCAGCGACTGACACTGCCTGTGCATGGCCCTAAGACGAACTGGCAGATTATTTTTCTTCATCACTTCTTTCTTTTCTCTTCTTCCATCTTTCTTCTTAGTTTCACAGCTCCTCACAGCATGCGTCATTGTGTGGCTTCGAGGTGCTTAAGGAGCTGGCAGATGCAATCCTGATTCATTTGACCCATTATCTTGTTATGGGTTTCTTTTACGGCCCTCGTGTCATCCAAACTACAGAGAAGTGTTCCCATCATCTCAACGAGACCATATTCCAGTCACTGGCACACCTTGATCAGGAATAGCTGTGGCAGCTAAGACCTCTGAAAGCTCGGTTCCCTGCCTGTGCACACATTTCTCTGCACACCTTACCTAGTCATACAGGCACACCAGAGCCTAGTCTCCTGCACACAAGCCTGATGCTGGCATGTTCAAGAAAGTTGTGAAGGCATGATTGCAGTCAATAGCTGCGGTGACTTCGACAATTTGTGCTGTGAGGCCTCGGTGCTTTTTCACAGCCAGGATGAGGCAAAATCAGAGGGAAACTAAACTTTGATATCATCCAGAGAGCAGGGAGATGGAGCACCTGGAAAAAAAGGGTGTCCTAATGCACTTTAGACTGCAACCCAGAGTGATAGAAAACAGGCCAAATGCTGTGGCACCCACAAAAGTGTGTTTATTTCGTATTTTAAGTAACTCTTGAATAACACTACCAACACGTCAGTGCAAAGGAAAGAAGAAGCCACATCCAAGGACTGGTGGTACCATATTATGACAGCAGTGCAGAGCAGAGATATGCAGCACTCTGTATACCCCGGTTCCATCTAACTTTCCCTCGGTTCACCTCTGTGCCTCTGCTCCAGTGCCTTGAGGTGGATTGTTTTGAAGAGCGAGTTAACTCGCAGTGTTTTTCTGCATGCAAAAGGCACATCTGTCTCCTTGGGTCAAAACAGCTACTTGTGTGTTGATAGTCGAAGTGTCAGGGTTGCAAAGATATCTTGTGTGCCGAAACAAGACAGGGCAGGATGTCTCTACCTGACTTAAAAATGGGGTTTACTGCTAAAGGGAAATGGTGGCATGGGACATTTCATGCTTTGAAGGGTGCAGTACGCACGGGCACAGCATCGTGCAAGAGCATGAGTGCTATTTAGCTCCTCAATTCTCCCCTCTTCCCAGGACCTTTAAGTTGGTTGTACATACCAATTAAGCACAGCTCACACACCCTATGAGGCAACTAAGTGCTATTTTACTTATTTTATTACAGATGGAGAAACAAACGTGTAGAAAGGCCTACAGACACGTGGCTCCAAAGCCTCTGGCAGAACCCAGAGTTCATCCCTCTTTGCTGTGTCCCCTGGGTCATCCTCCTGTCCTGTCTCTCCTCCAGATGAGATAGGCTTGCTCCAGCTCCTTTCCACTGCAAAAGTTCTTATGTGGCCCTGGCTCAGCTAAGAGTGAGCTCTGTGGGGTCTCAGTCACCCACACACTGTCTGCTTTTCTTAGGCAGAAAAGCAGCACTCACCAACCAAATGCAAGGTCTGCACTTAATTGGGGGGGGGGGTGGTGCAGTGAGCAGCAGTGTTATTGGTAAGGGCAGAATAATTGGTTGTACTGATTAATTCTGGGCTTATTGGGGGTCACATATTAACGACAAACTGGAAATGCCAACTAGGCTGTGTTCATTCTTGATTGATGCTGTATAATTTAATTAACCCAGGCTTACATTTGAGCATTGCCCATTAGCATCTGGTATTAAAAACTCTCTGAACTGTCTGAGCTTAGCAGCTACCTTAAGGAAGTCATTTGACATCCATTCAGGAGATTTAATTGTGCCATTATGTGCCTCTGTATGGTACCAAGTGCCGTTTAACCATTGCCCTGGCTAGCTGATTAATTACTAAGCCCAAGTGAATAGGTGCAGGAGCTCACTATGTCGTTCTCCATGACTGAGGCAGAGACAATACTGCATTCAAGACAAATGCCAACCTGGTTGTGGCATGCAATGGATAAGTTTGGATCTGCAGGAGAAACCTGTTTGTTTTACTGGAGAGGCAGAAAGTATTAGGAACTGGCATGAGCCGAAGTGGAGCAGTGCATGAGGTAACCCAAGAAGCTTTCCAGCTCCAGGGCTTTTTTGGAGAAAGAGGCTGGTGCTTAAAATAGCAAATGCAAATGAATTTCAACACGGACACGCTATCCCCAGGGAGGGGGAACGTTTTAAATGACGTATTATGGACACACGTGAGCCTAGACTGCCCAGACGTCTCGCTCCCCCTTTGCTTTCTAGTCCTGGGCTCCCAGGGCAAATTAAAAGGGTTCATTCAGTGGCCACAGCTGGTACTGAAGATGCTGTGATGGAGAGCCCACGTGAGGAGTCAGGCAGAGGCTCAGCGAGCAGGGGCACAGCAGAGGGACCCTCCAGCTTGTGAGCTGGGTGCTTTCTTGCTGAGGCTGTCATTCCTGCAGGCTGTCCCTCTCTCTGTGTTTCACCCCTAAGTAATGCACCTGTAGGAGTCTGTCGAGGCGGTGGCCTTGGCAGGTGTTCCAGCATTGCTGGCTGCCGCCCACCGCGGGGCAGAACCAACTCCAAAGTGTCCCTGCCAAACACGAGTGGTTCCTGCCCCAGGCACGTGGAGCAGCCCCAGTGGCCACAGGGGCTGTAGGTGAAGGGAGAGAGGGGGAAGCAGTGCCATGGGGCAGAACCATCTCCAAAGCATCCATGCCAAATGTGAGTGGGTCCTGCCCCTGGCACGTGGAGCCCCAGCAGCTGCAGGGGCTGTGGGCAACGAGCAGGAGCAGAGTGCAGTAATGTGAGGCCGAACCAGCTCCAAAGTGTCCCTGCCAAATGTGAGTGGGTCCTGGCCCTGGCATGTGGAGGAGCCCCAGCAGCTGCAGGGGCTGTGGGCAGTGGGTGGGAGCAGGGTGCAGTGTTGTGGGGCTGAACCATCTCCAAAGTGTCCCTGCCAAATGTGAGTGGGTCCTGGCCCTGGCATGTGGAGGAGCCCCAGCAGCTGCAGGGGCTGTGGGTGATGGGCAGGAGTGTGGCACAGCGCAAAGGGGATGGGGCCAATTGTGGAGGTGCTGGATGGCACTGGAAGCCTCTTGTTTGGGGACTCTGACACAGCACAGGAAGCACAGGCTGGAGTTGGCGTATGTATGTGAGAGGGCTGAAATTTAGCGGTTTCCTGCAAAGGCAGGTACATGCTCATGTGCCTGTACTGGAGTGGACACCTTCTCGTGTGTTTAACTTTCCTCTTCCTCAGATAACATTACTCCTCTTTCAGTTTTGCTGGAAGGAAGCAGATAGCAATTTGGCAGGTCACAAGAGAGCCCAGCATCTCTTGGAGCCCTTAGCAGCCCGTTTCCGGCTGTGGTTTGATCGGGTTTCTATATTCATCACTGCGTTTCCTGCAGGGGCACTTCTGATATGCTTTGCACTTCGCATCCTGTGGTCCCCCCTCACCTCTGGTGCTCACAGGATGTTCGCAGCACTACGAGCAACTCGGGGCTGCTGAATTGCTTGCCAAAAATGAGTAATTGCTGGGTGTGTGGGCACTGTCCCAAGGATGGGATGAGCAGAGGAAGTCGAGACACACTGTCAAGCAGGGTGGGCTCCAGGGGCTGTGCCAAGGAAGTGCTGGGTATTTAACGGCTATATATGCCTTATGGACTGAGGAGAGCCCCGGGAGACGGTGACTTCACCTCAAATCTTGCTCAGTCCCTCTTAGGTGTCCTTTTGTCTCATCTCGGCGGAGGCACCCCACTCCTGTTGTAATCGAGGACATGCTGAGCTGAGAGCTTCAGCCTAGAATGCTAATGTACAAAGGGAGAGGCAGAGGAGTGCAGGAAGCGGGGAAATAATGCAAAGAGAAGAATTATGATCACATTTTCAGATGAACCCCATTCTCTCTTGGCAGGTCCATATATCAGTGAATACTGCTGATTTCCTCTCATTGCAATTCCAGCAGTGATATTTAACAGCTGAGCTAAAAGTCATCTCCAAAGGAAGATTTAGGGAATTGTTGTGATTTCCAAATTGAAGACCGGGGAAAAGTGTACTACTTGCTCACTTAATTGACTTTCAGTACAAATTTCTATCTCTCACCAGTGAAAAAAACATCGTCTTCCTTTGACACCTATTCCATTTACATGTGATTTCCTTGACTTCTCTCTTTTTGTAATCAAAGCACGAAATTTGTGCTGTTGTGCAGGTGTAATTCCAAGCCAGCTTCATGAATGCTCCCAGACTTGCCTGAGTGCAGTGGTTTATATGTCAGTGACTCTGGGTATGCCTGCACCCACTTGTAAATACAGTGCTATGTAGTTTCAGGTGTGAAATCAGAAGTGGGTTTTTATCTTTGTGAGCTGCCTGGAGAAGAAGTTTTCCAGATGAGAACCTCAGCAATGGGACACAATGTTAGTCTGTGGCTGGGAAAGAAACTCGGTCAGCAGCTCCGGCTCTGAGGCAGAATGGAACTCAGCAGGATGGACGTGCCCAGCCTCTGCCACAGGCTCCTCTCAGGGGCAGAGGAAAGGACATTGAAAGGACCGGGCACTGAGTAGCTGCAGTTCATTCTAGGCATCATGGTTATAGACTCATATGAGAAAAATCATGTCAGAGTTGTAGTTCCCATTAAAAAAAAAAATAAGAAAAGCCTCATTAAACAGCTTCTTGTAAGAGGAGATCATGGGAAGAGTCAAATAAACAACCCCCAATTTCCAAACAAATGCAGTCTCCCACTTTTCCAGGGTGTAACAAATAGCTGTCACACCACCAAAAAAACTTGGCGCAGAGAGCCAAGGACTTAGCAAGTGCCAAATATTGTAAGCATTTGTGGAGGAGTGCACCTTGGCCAATGCAGCCACCTCTTGGGATGGGAGTCAGGGTGCGGCCAACTCTGGCATGGCTGTGGCTGGGGGAGCTTAGCCACAGCCCTGCTTTCATCAGCAGGTTTCCAGCCCAGGCAAACCCCTTGCATCCCAAAATCCCAGCGACAGGGCCTGGAAGAACCCTCAGGCTGGCTCTGGGTGGGTTGCTGCTGGGCAGTATGGCCCTGGTACACGGGTGGTGAACACGACTGGGCACAGGCAGGGGCTGGGTGCTTCTCATGAGTGGGGCACGAGCACATCACTGACCTGCCAGACCCTGCCAGTGCTCCGGGCTGGGTCCCACAGGCTGGGCAGGTGTGCCCAGCCTCGCCTCCTGTCTTGCCCGCAGAGCATGGATTAGTGCACAGACACCGGTAATTAGGGCCATGTGCGCTGAAAACATCAACAGGCCATTTCACCAGGCCCTGGCCCCCAACCCTGCTGCGGTCAGGTGCCTGGGAAGCAGCTTGCTGGGGTGTGTGGCCTCTTTCTCCCACGGTTCACAGCCTCGGGGAGGAACTGTGCATCTTGTTTGATGCCTCAGTTGCTCACAGGGTTTGCCAGGCACTGCGGAGAGCTGTAAGGAGGTGCCGCTTTATGGCTGCCTTGCTGTAGGGGCTTGCCAGCATCTCTGGGGTACACAACAGACATGGACCTTGTACAGATGTCGGCAGATGCCTAGGGGAGGTTTTTAAGATTGACTCCATTAAGATGTCCTCCATTCAGCACAAGTGGAGCTGAGGTTGGGCTTGGGATAACCTGGTTCCTGCCTGGTGTGGAACAGGTACTGAACCAAAGTGGGCTTTCACAACCCTTGCACCTTTAGCAGATAAAAAAGTACAATCTTCTTCTTCACTGCTCCTCTTCAGTGAGCTCCTCCTGAGAGTCCCTCTGTGCCCTGTGGGTAGGCTTGAGCTTTTTTGCTGCCCTGCACCCAAGCCACAGGGACTATAGCCTTTGGCTTGAGGCATTGAGACACTTATCTGCATTTGGGATCTTAAGCAGGAGACTACAACAAGGCATAGTGAGAGACAAGCGAGCCAGGGACTCGCTGCAGGTGACAGAAGCCAGACAAGGGCTCTTTCAGGCAGCCATGGAGGTACTGCACGAGAAGAGACAGGCGTACAATTACAACTGGGGATAGAGGAACAAGCTCTGCCTTAGTGGCCAGCAAAGGGAGGTGAAAGCAAGGCACACTCTGGTTGCAAGGTAAGTCCTCTGCTATGTCCTTTGCAGCGTGATGGCTGAGCAAATAGGAAGTACAATGAGTTGGGCATGGATTGGGATGGACATTTCAGCCCTGGGAATTTCCCTTGGGCAATGGAAAAAACAACCCCCATGACACCACCATGCACAAAACAGAGCAAGAGTGTGTCTATTTATACTGCCGCCCAGGGCTGTTCCTGTGCCTGGGATATGCCATTTCTGCTCTCTGTCGCTGATATGTATTTTTCAGCTAAGTTTCAACTGTGGCTCAGCACTGTGGTTCAGCTCCTGGTTTTGGAAAATGAGAGGTCCATGCCAAACACGGTGCTGGGGAAGCAAACAGGCACCTGGTAGGAACGGTCACTCAAGCCCCTTTGAGAGATGTTTTTCCTTCAGGCTGTTCAAACATCCTGACTCGTAACAGTACCTTTCTCCAGACAGGAATGATGCAAATTAGGAGCAGCCTGCTGAAACCCATTAGCAGGGGAGCAGAACAAGCTATCCCATCTGCTGTTTATTCCTCTCAGCTTCCCCAGGGGGAACCTAACCAGAGGATATATAACCGCTTCACAGCCCCAGACCCCTACGCCCAGCTTGGAGCTGTTGGGGGTCAAATCCTGCTGCAGCAGCTGCACAGAGCTCAGGCAAGGCCCCCAGGACCTTCCCATCTGAGACTGGATGATGGTGGCCTGGGATGGTGATAATTTTGTGCCTTCAAAGGAAGGCCAGGACTGAAAAGCTTTCCTGCTTCCAGGTTACTTCACACATAAGCCTGTGAAAAGCAGAAAATTGCAGCTCCATGGCTGTGGGTATGTGCATCCTAGAAACAAAAGCTCTGCAGTCAGCCCTGACGAGACAAAAGTGGGTCAGGTGGAAATGCGGGAGACCAGTGACTCATCTTGTGGTTGACTGGGCAATCTGGGAGGAGGAAAAAGCAGCTGCCTCTAGGAAATGGAGCATGTTTCCAAACCTTTCTTTCCTCTGCTCTTAATCCTGACATCTCTTCCACCAACAAAATGATAATGCTAGATTCAGCCCAAAAGAGCAGTAGCCCTCAGAGGGACAATCCAAGGAACAAAATATGCCAGCAGGGTGAACATCTGTTTGAGATTAAGTGCCTAGAGTCTTCCCACCCCACACTTGAGTGAGATGGGCATTAAACTGGTCTGAGTGAGTGTGTGTCTGGGCTTAAGCATGTGAGTCTCCACACTGTCACATGCTGGGGGGATTTGAGAAGCCATGCAGTAGGTATAATAGTTGCTCTGGCCAAAGGTTGCAGGGCCAAGGGAAAGGGGAAGGGGGCCACACTGGCTAGCACAGCTCTGGAGGGCATCTCTGTTGGTCCTAGGTTGCAAGGAACACAGGGTGCTGAGGAGAGAGATGCCTGCCCTGACCCCCTGAATTTGCCTGTCTGCGTGGAAAGGGGGAGGGTGCAAAGCCAGGAGATTCCAGTTGCTTGTTAACAGTATTTGTTCCTCACATCGAGCAAGCTGTGGTCATTCATGAGCCTGGCCAGAACTTCCCTGCTGGTGCTTTATGTCTCACAGCCAGTGGCCACAGCAGACACTCAGCCTCCCTGCCAGCACCTGCAGTCACACCAGAAAGCTTCCTGCTGAAGGATAGGCAACACGGGATGGCCAAGCTTCTGGGGAGAAAAGGGACAGAGAGGATGTTTTGCCTGCCAGGGATTTCAACCTAAGGAAGGGATGCTGTGGAAGGCAGGCCTGCAGCCAGCACTGCTGGGTAGTGAGGAGCCGTCTGTGCTGCTGCAATGATGAGGATGAAGAGGGTGTGCTGCAGACAGGGCTGACCCTTGGTTGTGTGATGGCAGGTTGAAAGCTGAGTCTGACATGCTTTGAGTGGACGCAGTTGTGAAATGAGGCCCTTCTGCTCGCTCCCCTGCCCCGGCCCTGGGAGGCCCCTTCACTGAGGACAGCCTTCAGAGATGTGGCCACCACCCACTTCATCCTTTCCAAGTCGGTAGGAAACAATACCAGACAAATTTCTCCTGTGTCAGGGAAAAGGAAATGAGCTAAAACAAAACCAGTCCATGTCAGCTAGGCATGTCTTTGCTCCCTATGCAACGGACACCACTGGTGCTTAGGCACGTGTGTGCCTGAAAATACTCAGCATTGAGTTGGTAAGACTGTGGCAAAAATTCACACATACAGTTAAAGCCACTGGTTCATCCCAGTCTCTTTACTCACGAGACCCTGACATCACAGGCACGGGCATATAAGTGCTTGCTGTATGCCCTGCCTGCATTTTCCTGGGGAGGAAGGACACTCTGCCTCTCATGGTTCTGGTGTTTCCAGGCTCTTTATAGTCCCTACTGCTTTAGCATATCTATTTATTTTCAATAGGCTCAATCCAGGAAGTTCAGAAATAAAAAACCCCAAAAAACTCACATGCTATGGGAAATGGACTCCTTCTCCATCACTTTTCCTTGGCCAGGACCGGGTAGGATGAGCTGGAATGTCTCAGGGATACAGGGTGGGTTTCCTCAGCTACAGGGTAGGATGAGCTGGAACATCGCAGTGATACAGGGTGGGTTTCCTCAGCTGTCCAACAGCAAAGCTGAGAGGGTCATGTGTAAGACGTGGAGGGAAAGGTGAAAAACGATCACAACAGATTTTATAAGAATTAGAAAGCTCATCTTTGTCCTGAGATCTTTGCAGTTTTTCCCAAGCCAGCCCTCAGGCGAGGAAGCAAAAGCACATCTCTGTCAATTTGCTCCCAAATACAAGGAGGGAAAGTCGGGCAGGTTTTCCCTTGGCCCAGGAGGTCTGCAGAAGGGGCACCATTGTGCCCCTCAACATTTTCCTGCGAAGCAGTTGTGTGGCCACATTTACTGAAATTTTCCTTGCATTTGAAGCAAGCTTTTACTTGGAATGGACAGCTTTGAAAAACCCTTCTGCTGGAATTTTTCCTTTCCTCTTTTGTCTTGCACCACACGCTTAAACCCAGGAGGAGTTTTGGGTGGAAGTGAAAGCAGCACATTGTGCAAGGGGGATGCAGGGACTGCCATGGGTCACACTTGCACCTCTAGTTTTAACCTGGGTGAGAGATCCCAGGCACTAGTCATGATTAATAAGGTTCCCTTGATGTGGTGGTAACTCCATTGAGGTCCTTGCTTCTGGGTAAATTGTCTGTTTCCCTTCTTCAAACAAAGCCTTTTGGTGACATCATCAATGCTGACACATAGGCCTACCCAGCTCCCCCATCCAAATTCCTGTGAGCCCTCATTTCTATTGGGATAGTCTCAAGGCTACTTCTGTTTAAAAGCATCTGGCCATTTTTTTAAGGCAACGACTTGAAATTGTAATTCATGTTAACTTCTCTGAGCAGTGCATTCAGACCTACGTCAGGTCCGCCAGCAATGTATTCCTCTATTTGGGAAAGCCCCAAGGATGCTGGGAGGTTGTAGGATGCTCCAAAGACAGCAGCTGGAGATGGCTTTCCCAGAAGAGGTGCTGGGTCTCTTATCTGCATGAGGAAGCCTATCAAATTTGGGCAAATTTGAGCCTAGTAAATTTTTGGGCTGTTTAGTCTAGAAAAGAGGAGATTGAGTGGAGACCTCATTGACATTTATAAAGGGTGGATGTCAGGGTGATAGGGTGACACTTTTTCCTGTAGTGTCCGGTGACAGGATAAGGGGTAATGGACATAAACTGGAACACAAGAAGTTCCATTTAAACCTAAGAAAACAACCTTTCCTGGGACGGTTGAGGGAGCCTCCCAAAAAGGCTCCTGGAGGTACCACAGCACTGGCACAGCAGCTATGAGACCCCCTGTCACCAGTGGGCCATGCATTGCTGGATAACAAGCTAGCTCTGTGGACTTGGTCTTGCACACCTTGCCCTGGGGATGGCCAACAAAGGGTTGGCAGTTCCCCATTTTTTTTTCTTCTTTTGCTTCCTCTTTTGTGCACTTTGTCACCACAGTTCTGCCCTTTGGAGAGCCTGTGGGGCCACACTGTCTGTGCCCCTTCCTCCAACTTCTTGCTGCATTTCCCTATGTCAGTCTTTCCTCAAGCCCAGCGCTGTTACTCACCATGCTCTCCCTCAGCCACTGACTAATGGTCACACCAAGGATACTGGGAGAGAGAGAGAGAGAGAGAGAAATACCCTTCATTTTTCAAAAGAAAATGAAAAAAACTATCACCCCAACCAGGGAAAGTCAACCCAGAGAGAACAGGCCTACTGTAGCTTTTCCCTGCTAAAACGCAGGGGTGAAAATAGAAGTTACTGGGGACCTTCCCTGCCCTGGGACCTTGCTGCCTTGCAGCACGGAAGGGATGTGGAGTGAGGCTGAGAGAGGCCTGTGCTGTGGTGCCCAAACGTCCCATGCCTCACAGTGGTGCAGCAGCTGGCTTTCACCTGGCATGGCTGAAATTGCTTTTCTCAGCAAGTTTGGCGGTATGCTCTCTGCAAAGGAGACAAACTATTCATGCTGGCCTCTGCTAGCTGCCAGCTGTCATGGCAAAACAGATGGCCTTGTCACTGGAGCAGCATAATGGGGACTTAAAGCAGTGATGCCAAAAACAGGAGAGAACAACCGCCAGACCTAACATACCTATTTGTGTGCTTACAGGCCTTGTCCTTCTCATACATTTTGCCTCCTATGCAAATCTTGCTAAAGAATATTCCTTCCTCTCTGCCTTCAGAGGTGATCGTTTGGCCACTTCTCCCTTTGCAGTTGGCCACTGGTGAGCACGTGCTGGCAGCACAGACCAGCGCAAATGTGTGTGGGCTCCCACGTCACGCCAAACTCTGCAAAGCACAACTGCCTCTATGTCAATCATGCTACATCCCATGAACACACTGAGCTGGAACTTAGAGCCCAGAATGATGCGGCTTGAATGACCAGCAACCTGGGGAGCTCGTAGAAAGACTTTCATAAATGACTTCCATCCCCTGAGAAGAACCTTGGTGCTGTATGGTGTCCTTCTCAGAAGATGGTCTCCTGACAAAATTATTGAGTCTTGATGTGAAGAGCAGACGGCAAATGCTAAGTGGAAACCTGTCTATGCCTCCTTTGTGTGGCAAAACAAATGAACTGCAAAAAGGGCAATATTTTCCTGAATTAGTTGGGCAGAATTATTTGTTAATTCAGCACAATACAAACCAGCAAGTAAGATGCCATTTCTTCTGCTCCCATAGCTGGAGGGAGATGGGTTTGAAATGTCTGTCTCTTGCAGGACAGAGTGCAGTGAAACAAGGAGGCGGCCAGGTTCAAAGCAAGGCTGAGGAAGTGGCTCTGACATAATGAAGCAGTGGAACTCCTTGCTGCAGGATGCGGTGGACGCTGAAGAATTGCATGAGTTCAAAAAGCGCCCAGGCCTATTCATGGAGGAAAAATCTTGTTATTAGGGGTTATTAGGGGCACAGATCCCACTCCTGGCCCAGGAAGTCCCCAGGCACAATGCATGAGACAGGAGGAGTTGCCTGGGAAATGCTGGCTCACTCACCCAGGTTCACTCTGCTTCTGAGGTGCAGGTTAGGTGCACTGGCAGCCAGGTTTTTGATCTGGCTGGACCTTTTATGTCTCTACATTATGGCTGGGGTAGGAACACCTTTTGAGCACTCCCAGAGTTGTTGGTCTGACTGGGACATTACTAAATGCATCTATTTAGCACATGGTTTTACTATTTCTGCTGTTCCTCCTCTTCCACTGCTCACTGTCTCCTTTTTTTTTATTTTTTTCTCCCCCCCTCATTTCTGCTGAGCCAGCACTTCTGGTGTTCAACACCACCCCCGCAGTAAAGCTCTCTTGTTTGGGGGTGGTTGCTTAGAGTCACCAGGTCAGTGATGGGCTCTGGTTGGCCTAGACAACAAGGAGTTTGTCAGAGTGTTTCCAATTCTGATAGTTTTTTTTTTTTTCTTTAATGAACTCATTGGGCAAAAGCAGAGTGCACAAAGAGTGAGCTCCTGGGAGCGATTTTCAAGGGCATAAACTCTTGTCAGCCAGGCCGTGGCTTGTGCCTATCTGTCTGCATGCCAAGTGCTGCAGAAGTTGCTTTCAGCCATCAGAGCGTCTGTTTGGCAGCAGCCTGAAAGCCTGAGGTCTCTGCTGCTTCCCTCTGTCCCTGTTGGAGCTACCAAAGACTTCATCATAACTGCAAAGGCAACGGAATCAGGCCTTTCTCAGATCAGTTTGGGTCTTTTTTTTTTTTTTTTTTCCACAGAAACCTCAGTCTGGCCCAGGAAATCACGGGGAAGCAAGTTGTTGGAGACAGGGAGGACTGTCCAGCCCAATTTCACGTTCCTGTGGAGGCACAGACCATTGCTGGCAAAGGTCTCCCATCCACCTCCCCCTCTGAAAGAAGGCCCAGCTTCGAAGTTCAGTGGGGAAGTTTGGGGCAAAGTCTGTGAAACCCTTCATGGATACAACCATCTGACGCATTTTGGGCATGAGTCAATGCCTGATGCACCAAGGCAGGAGGTGAATCAGTCACAGGCTCCGCTGGAGGTGTCTAGGAAAACATCACGGCAGCTGCAATCACTCCTGATCCCTGGGGCCATCCACACTTGACTCTCTGGCTGCTTCACTTTTGGTGGGGGACAGCGGGGACACGACAAGGCGGGGCCATGCGTCCCCGCCGGATTTGTGTGATCAAGCCGCAGCAGGAGCTGAGAGCATCTGTGGAGCAGGGCAGGAAGATTAGCCAGAGGTACAAAGAAGCCCCCCACAGGGATTTCAGACTTTCTCCTTTTGACACAGCCTCCCACCGATGGTCGTGATGCTTAGGTCTTGGAGCTCCACAGCTGCTGGCACGGGGGCCATGAGAGAGACTGTGGGAGAAGCAGTGACCTGCAATTGTTTGCCATGCTGAGACAGTGCTCAAGGCAGAGCCCAGACTGGGAGGCAATGAAGAAGGAAAATGCCTGCCTTTAAATGTGAACCTGTTCTGGGGTTTGTTTCATTGCAATTACGATGACTCTTCTCTGTGCCTTAGGAGTCACTTCTGGGTTTGAATCGTTCTTTGATTTTTTATGTACAGTGGTCATTATCTTGATCCCAGGCAGGCATCAGGCCACACCAACCAAGTTAGATCCACACAGCTCAGGCTGCATTTACCTCAGTGTGTCCATTTTGGTTTAAACCACTCTGCTCAGCAACTTTACACCGAGCAGCGCCGATACAAGGGACAGATATATGGAAACAGAGCAAGTGTATGCCATAAGGACTCCAGCTACACTTCTAGCCTGGCTCAGCAGTCTCCCTATATTTAGTAACCCCCACTGAGCTTTGCTTCCAGGAACATATCCTTTTGTTTTTGAAGCCCTGCAAACTCTGAGCAGGCACAAGGTCCTGCAGCAAGGCGTTCCTCTGGTTACCACCGCTTGTGAGCTGGTGCTCCTCATGTTGTTTGACCTTGCCAGCTGACACACCTGGTTCTCACAGTGAGCACTTGGCATCCCTGTGACTTATAACAGGACACGGTCCTGCTGAAAGAGCCTCCGAGGAGCCCAGCTCTCAGCTGGCCCACTGCTTGAGTGTCAAGAGCCCAGATTGGTCCCACGAAAAGTGGCAGATTTCCATGCCCCTGGTGCCTGTCATTTGGGCCTTGGAATTAGGAATGGGTGCAAGAGAGCTGCCTGAACCCAGCTGCAGCCTCTGTGCCTGTGTGAGAAGTGCTGGACACAAGTCACCCCTCCCTTGGTACAATTTGGAGGGGAGCCCCAGTTACTGCTGGCCCTGAGCAACGCACATTTCCAGTGCTGTTTCGAACCTCAAATAGGTACCACTGTTGTATTCATAGAAATTAGCATGAGATTTGTCATTCATAGCCTGATTGCATGAATCTGACATGATGTATAAATAGGTTATAGTCACACTTACATAACACTGCCTTATTTATGATCTTCAGCCCAAGGGAGAAATGTCTCTTCCCCAGCCTTTTCTTCCTAGCAAAAAACCCCGTCATTCAAAGCTCGGCTTCAATCCTGTCACTGATGCTGGGAGCTTAACCAAACACTGGGAAATTCGAGTGAGGCATTTCTCTTTCAACTTGCAAACACTGATGTCCCCAAAGAAGGCAGCTGCTAGGATCTGCATGCCCGCGATTAAACGCTGTACTGGGGCTGCAGAGCTCTCAGGAGTCATCTCTGGCTTCACAATCACGTGAGATCCAATGTGTGTCAAAGGCAAAATGACAAAGTTATGACAAAGGCTAAAATGCCGCATCTCTTACCGGCTTCAATCTAGCTTCTACAGCAGATTCCTTACACTGAGTCTGTTTCACAGCAAACCGAGAGGAGGGGATCAACTTGCTTCCACTGATACACTCATCTGACTCTGATGCATCCCCAAGTCCTGCAGCCAAAGATTTTAGTCTAACACCCACGGCACTTGAAATTTTGGGATTAAGGGACCCATCTCACTTATACCTCTGCTTTATGATCTGTGATTGTAACAACATGATCACAGACCATCTGTGTTCTGACACGTGGAATGGGGAAAGCTTCAGGGCTTCCAGAGAAGGCAGGAAATCGAAGAGGGTGGACACAGGGTACTGATGGGGTCTGACAGGTAGATGAGGGTACTGATGGGATCTGACAGTAGCATCAAAAGTGGCAAAATGCCAAAGACGGCTCATACAGATTCTCCTGCCAGGAAGCAGTTACTGGCGTGGCTTGCTCTTGTCTGCCATGGCCATAGAAATGTTCAGCAATGACCCTGCATCCAATCGGCCACCACTCCAATTGAACCATATGCTGGAAGATATGTGCCCAGGGGACAGGCAAACTGGCTCTGCACCTGCTGGGTCCCGTATCAGGGCTGGTCTCAGGGTCTTGCTGATACTGAGGGGCAAGTCTGCCACGTCTGTGGGACCACTGAGCTCCTGGGTCCTCCAGAGCCAGTGATGCATCAGATCCACAGACCCTTACCCACCACCCAGTCCTCGGGAATGACATCAGCAGCTAACATCCAAACCCTGCAGTTTATGTTTCCTCACACTTCCCCCCAAAACCATGCAGGTCAAAAAAAGAAATAGCATGGGGATTTGGGAGAGGGTGCCTCCCTGTTTCCACAGGTAGCATTTAGGCCTGTTGCAGAACACCCCTCCACCACAACACCAGCCCTAATTAATCACCTGAGCTAAACATATAGTAGAAACCATATATCCTCTTAAAACCCTGCTCCTGTTCACTGACTGTCCTGGATCAAACCTCATGCTCCTTACTGAATCTGGCTGGGAGCTGCGTTGACTTTTACAGGCAGAGGTGAGGCAGTGGCAAGAAGCAGGGGGGGCGAGAGAGAAAGAGGAAACTAAAAGTGCAGCAGAAAATGGCTTGAGCCACTTTGCATCCTGCTCATTTCAGTAGATCCTGCCCTGAACACATTTGCATGGGCACAAACCAGCTGCAGCTATTGGGGTACGTGGAGGTCCTCAGTGCTTTGCTCTCAGGAGTAAAGGCTGAGTTTTCCATCTTCTAATCTTGATTGGATCAGGGGCCCAGCAATTAGTCTCCTATTTCCCCATGACTATAAACCCTCACTCTATCTGCTTCTGCAGAACAAAACTAACAGATTATTTGTTTTTCTTGAGAGAAAATCTGTAGGGCAGTTCATTGGAGTTGGGATTATAAACTGAGCAGGCTCTCAGCAGACTGCAGAGAAAGCAGACCTGGCAAAGCTCCTGGCATTTTTCATGTGCTGTCAGAGGCTTTTGGACTGGTGTAGGGGGCTTTGGGGTTTGAGGCAATAAAGACTGTGGCAGGACTGAAGCATGTGCTGCAGCTACTTGTAGCCTGGTATGAAGCAGCAGGATTGGGAAAGGGAGGCATTTCAGCCCAGCCTGGGTCAAATCCACTTCTCTGTCTCCATCGCCCTTTGCACCACGCACAGCACTGCTGAAACGCCCCAAGAGATCTTCTGCTGAAAATGAGTTGTGGATGAGCCGCTCTGCTGACAGCTCACCAAGAGCTGCACTTTATTCAGCTGCCTGGGAGGACAGGGCCGACAATCTAGGACACGCTTTCTGAGAGCTGCTCTTGTGGCCCTGGCTTTAAAAGAACGCCCAGGACGCCGTGAAGCTCAGCCATGAGAAAGCAGTGCAAGAGGGATGCAGGCGGGTCCAAATAGCTCCCTGCACTCAGGTGCTCCCTTCCCTCTCTGGGACGTCCCAGGCTCGGCAAGGAGCTGCCCCGAAGCTCGGGCTGCTCACGTGCTTTTGCAGCTGAGGGGTTGGAAAGGCCTGGAAATGAACATTTTCCCCTCCTCCACCTCAGCTAACCTTGCATAATTTTCCCTTTAGCCTCCCTAGACAGGTTCGTTACAATTCCCCTCCATTAATATGCAAATATGCCCTAGAGGAAAAGAGAGACTGAATTTATTAACATGCATCTGTTAACTCTTTCACCACTGCACTGGCCCTTGCAGTCAGGAGGATGCTTTCCCCAGCCTGGAAAGCTGTGAGAAGGAGAGATGCCATGAATGGAGAACTATAAGGTCCTGTATGAGGACACAAAGGAGCAATGACTCTGCAGCACTCTGAAAAGGCTGGATTTTGTGGGTAAGTGCAGACTTGGAAGTTGTTAAGACCTTGATTTTGCCTTTTGTTACTGCCAAAGGCCTCCTGCACATGCCAGGGCAGATCCCTGAGCCCTTCGGCTAACTGCTGGGAGCTGCTGGGGGAAGGTGGCGGCATCCTTACGCTGGCAAGCTCTGCCACGTGCCGAGATTCTGCAGCCAGTAAAGCCGGCTGGCCGGGACGGAGGGAATCAGCCTCCTGGCAAAACTCCAGCTATAACAAAATCCTGGCCCGTGTTGCAGCCCAGGTGGCACAAGGGTGGGCATATCTACCAGGTAGCTGAGACCTGTGGTGTGATGCAGCACATCAGGACCCCACTTATGTGCCAGGAGCCAGGGAAGGGCAGAGCCCAGAGAGCTTGCTGAGCTCAGCAGCTTACGGGCTGCCAACAGCAACCATTGCCCACCCAGGGGGTTTTTTTCTTCGGCATTTCTTTGAGCAGGAGAAGCATTCAGATAGCCAAACAAATTGGTATCTATTGGCTGGCAAATTTACAGCCTGGCTCTAATTTGGTTTTCACTGCCACGGCGAGATGAAGTGTAAATTCCTTTTCCTTAATTCAAGGTACATATTGACATTTAGTCATCCAAATACACGCCTCCTTTGGCAATTCATTTCCCTCCAGCCTTCTCCAACAATTGCCTCTTATGGCCAGGGTGCTGCAAAAGATGATTCTTTGATTCCATTGCGAAGGAAATGAGTGTCTCTTGCTCTCTCTCTCTTTTCTTGTAGTTGATTTTCCCGTGAGATATATTTCAGTTCGCAGCACATGGATGCCTTTTTGACAGGACTATTAGCTTTTATGCTTCTCCAGATTTGCAAAGTCATGACAGGAAGCTATCTAACCTTCTCTCATCCCTGTCCCTGTTCCTTTCCCCAGTCCTTTTCACACCTCCTGCCCCTCCAGCCCAGGTAACTAGGTTGCTTCTTTTCTCTTGTGGCTTCTGCCTCGCAAGCATTTCTGGTGGCTCTGGGTTGTGCCATCCCACACACCTCCGCAAAGTTAACTCTATTTCCTTTTGAGCCAACTGCAGTGAGAGAGATCCCTCAGTGGTGGTGGGTCCTGGGTGGGCAGAATTCACTTGGTCTGGTTTGTGCACACTCACCATTCGAGTTCCATTTCTCTGCCAGGTGCCTGTGAGACACCATCCCTACCACAGCATCAGCTCCGCTCCAGGCGTGACCATTCAAAAGCACAACCATGGTTGGTATGGGTGCACAACGGCACCTCCAGCAGCTTGGCTGGGTGCAGTTTATTGTACATGAAGAAAGAGCCAAGAACCTGCCACCTCCACACAGACAGCACAAAGGGATGCACAATGAAGAGAGGAGGGTTCAGCAATGTGAAAACACTTGGAAATCTCCATCAGTTGCACATGCACACACATCCATCCATGCTCCATCTGAAATAATGTCCTCCGTCAATTCTCATGCAAACATTTACAGAACCACAGAATCTTAAGGGTTGGAATTCTCTCTTCCTTTCTCATGCCAATGTAGTTGCCTTCTGCCACTGCAGACCAGTTTGGCCCAGTCACATGCTGGACCAGACAGGAAAAAAAAATAGGATGTCAGGCCCTACTTCCATGTGCTCTGTGCCCTTGGTCATTCAATTTTTAGTGTAAAAGCTGGAGTGAATAGCACAGAAGGTGTTGAAGAGAGCAGGCTAGCTCATCCCGTGGTGGCAGCCAACATCTCCTGCCCAAGAGGAGCAAAGAAAACACTACATTTTGGCATCAGGTATTGAGTAAAACTTCCTAAGACAATTTGGATGGTCCAATTTGAGTTCAAGCCACGTTGCTAAGAGAGCAAAATTTCTAATTAGTTTGGAATCAGATTCTCAGTTTGAGGTTTTTGCCTCAGCCAGCATTGTCTAAAGAAAGCAAGCATGCCCCTGGCATGGCACTGGCCAGCCAGTCTGCTTTACTTCAGTAGAAATAGCTTCCCTCTTTCCTTGTGTCTCATGCAGGTTGGATGGGAGAAAATTAGCCTTCTGCCTCTGTTGCATTAGACAGCAGGCTCAAGTATGTTAACAGCATGGAGCATATTGCACAAACAGCAGCTGTATTTCCCCCACAGCTAATCTGATTCTGCTTGGCTGGCAGAGGGATGGCACAGCACACCAAGGCCAGGGGTGCAAAGGTCAGGCTGACGCAAATGGAGGGGAGAATGTGGTGCTGGCCAAAGGACAGAACATAAGGGAGAGGCAGCAGTGGGACACGGTAGTGTCATCAGCTGTAGGCCCTGAACGTGCATGGTAGGTTGGATTCCTCCCAGGTAGGCAAGAACAGCAAGGTGTTACCTTGCCTTGCCCAAATAAACAGCTACCAGGTACGCAAGGGAGGGGAAATCATGCCGCTCGTCCAAATGCTGCCCTCTGTGGAAAGCAGTGACTGGGGCAGATGGGTTTGGATAACCATCGGGCCTTTGGCCTTACACCACATCCAGGTCCACATCAGGGTAGCTGAGTGCCTTCAGGCCTCCGAAGCAGGCTCACCCGGGCCTGGCCTGTGCCTGTTTGCAGGAAACGCCTTTTGAGCATGGTTGCTGGCGACTGGGGTTTGCAGCATTGCTTTAGTTTCGAAGCAGCCCAAAAGACCACTTCTGGATGAATGGCTGCTTGGCATTTAGGTGGTAGTTATGGGGAGACCCACTTCAGGCCTGTGAATTTTGCTTCTTTGGCTTTTAGTCGAAGAGGGTGTTCCTCTGCCACGGAGAGCCTTCCGTGGGGCTGCTTCCCAGACTGGGTGCTGTGGTGTTTCTAAAGCTCTGCAGCTAACCATCTGTCAGTTTCTGACAGAAAACGTGGTGGAGACAGATACGTAAATCTGAGGGACTCTGCAGCGCATTGGGTGGGCCCTGCTTTTTGCCCCGAACAGGGACAAAGGAGGGAAGAGAAGCGTGTGCAGCGCAGGCGTGCGGTGTGCTCTGCAGCCTCTGTGTGTGTGTGTGTGTGTGTGTGTGTGTGTGTGCATGACCGCGCACACGAGCGTGTGCCCCGCAGCCCGTGCGCACATCTGTGTGCGTGTAGGCGCACGTGTAGCTGTGCGCGCGCACGTGTGCCCCGCAGCGCGGGTGGCCGGGCGAGGGTCCCGGCGCGGGCAGGGCGGCCGGGGGCTGCCCGCGCCGACACAGCCGCGCCGCGCCGCTGCATTCACAAAGCCGGTGGAACATGGGC
>WBNH01001823.1:66590-128067 GCA_013401255.1 Urocolius indicus | reverse complement strand
CCCCGCCCCCGCCATGGTGGCCACCGAGGGGCTGCGGGAGATAGAGGGCAGCGCGCTGCGGCGCCTGCTGTGCCGCGACGAGTCCGGCGGCGGCGGCGGCGGCCGGTGCCTGGTGCTGGACTGCCGCCCGTTCCTGGCGCACAGCGCCGGGCACGTCCGCGGCGCGCTCAACGTCCGCTGCAACACGATCGTGCGGCGGCGGGCGAAGGGCTCGGTCAGCCTGGAGCAGATCCTGCCGGCCGAGGGCGACGTGCGCTCGCGGCTGCGCGCGGGGCTCTACGCCGCCGTCGTCGTGTACGACGAGCGCAGCCCGCGCGCCGAGGCCCTGCGCGACGACAGCACCGTGGCGCTGGTGGTGCGCGCGCTCCGCCGCGACCCGGCGCGCGCCGACATCCGCCTCCTCGCAGGTACCGGCGCGGCGCGAACGGCGGCGGGGCACGGGCACGGGCACGGGCACGGACAGGGACGGAGGGGCGGCTGGTGGTCTGGCGGGGGCAGGAAGGCTGGTGGGACAGAAGTCGCGTGACGGCGGGCGGGACGGGTGCGTTCGCGCCGTCTCGGGGCGCTCCGCGCGCGAGGCTCTGCGGCTGCGGGGCCCTGGGACGGTCGGCGGCAGCGCGCGGGTGGCCCGAGAGAAGGGCGCTGGCGGCCACCTCGGACGGAGCCGGCCGTGGGGCAGACCCCGTGCCACCGCCTTCCTCCCGCCTCCCGGCCGTCAGACCCCTCGGATAGGGGGCAAGGTGCAGACCCAGATGGAAGCGGGAGGGGGGATCCCCCTTCTTTGTTTGAGTTCGTCCCCAGCCGTGCGGTGCAGATGAGGCGTTCGTGCAGGACCGAATACCTGGTGTCAGCCTGATGCCCCTTGGCAGAGGGCAGAACCCCTCGGGTTGCCTCTCTGCTCCTTTTTCGGCCACAGCAGTGACCAGGGCTTCCCCCCCCGCCGCGGTCGTGCTCTTGGCATCGGTGTGTGTTATAAGGTGAGCAGTTGGAGCTACTGGTCCTGAGAGTTGCTGTGAGAGGATTTAAGGCAGAGGGAATAATGCTCAGCTGGTGTTCCAGGAAGAGCTCTGTGGGGCTTTTTCTTTTCTTGTTTCCAGTCAGGGAGTTAATTTATTCCTTCGTTTACTTACAGCAGGGGTGAGGATGCGTATGCAGAGTAGCAAATCCATTAAGAGGCTTGATAGATGGAGGAGTTAGCGCTTCTGTTGTACTAGATACAGTAAAACCAGCAGGAACTGCTCCAAGGATGCCATACGACGGGCTGCTGCGGGAGAGCCTGCACAGCATGGGCTGGCTCAGCAAATGCTCTCTCGTCCTTCACCCTGACGCTGGGAGCCATGCGCGTGGCAGGAAACGCTGCTGCGCTTCAAGGGTGGCCTTTGTCAGCTGAGGGGCTTCTGGTGCCCACAAGCTTCTCAAGGCAGGTCGTTTTGGGGTTTCCAATCCTTTTCACTTTTAAGGAATGGGACCCTAGAGACTCGGTCTTGGCACTAGAGACTCCTGCCTTGCTTACTGCAGAGCTACTAAAATGATTGCGCTCGCTCTGATTTCACAAGAGCTGTTCTAACCCAGCACTGTGTGTGTCCACGTGCATGTTGGTTGGCTGCAGATCATGATGAAGACCCAGCTCAGTTTTGGTGCAGATTGGAGCCACTGCCAGGCTGCAGCTCAGGTGGCCTGGCTGGGTGTTGCTTGTAGGTGGGCTCCTGGACCAGACAGGGCCTGCACACACAGCCAAGAGCTGCACCCCTCGCAACGGACTTGCTGGATGTGGCACTTGGCTGAGCAGGTGTCAGGTCTAACGAGAAACATTGAAGAGAAACATCTTTGACTGTTTCAAAAGTGTCACTTTGCGTTTCCAATGAGGGAGCCTGTTTCTGCCTGTCACCCTGGGCAGCTTCTCCCTCTCAGGATGGTGCTGTGGCCACCAGAGCAGGATGTGGTAGATCCAGAGATTTTTAGGATTAAACCTCTCAAAGATGTCCAACAGGGGCACTTGTTTTTGTGACTCCTGGGCTGCTTTGCTGGTCTTTCAAACACCTAGTCTTGTTCAGGGCAGCCTCAGAGCTAAGGCTGGATAATGAATACGTGTTCTGCTGTGTGTGTTGTAGCAAGCCCAAATCTACAGGCGTAGGCAACTTGCAGTTGGGATGAGTCTTCAGGAGCTGTCCTGAGAGTCACGGCTTGGTCTATAGTTAGATTCCCATGGCAATAGTAAAATACCTGATTTCCATGGGTTCTAAGGCTCAAGGTCAGACTCTAGAAGGATGTCAGGGTTGTTGATTTGATTTGAATGAGAGAAGGAAATCTCACCAGAAGTGTTTATCTGCAACCAACGCCACAGTTTCCTTGTCCTGGAAAGTCGATAGGGTTTGCTCTTGTTTTACCTGCCATTACAAAGGTCTGAGGTCACCTTTGCTTTATCTACCTGGCAGCATGTCAAAGGACCAAGCTGGTCTTTCACAAGACACTTGCCTCCATGTTCAGCTGACACGCTGTCATTGAAAGACAGTGGGCATCTCTCTGGAGAGTGGCGTTGCTGTGGGGTTAGCTTCACTGCACCTGGTTAGCCCTAGGGCTTCCCTGGCCTGTTGCTTTAGAAGCTCTGAGCTGGAAAGCCAGGAAGGGAAAGTGAGAAACCTCCCTGTGCTTTGTGACAGGACAAGGTATCTGGGAAAGCTGGGAACTGAACAGTCTTTGGCCTGGGAGCAGCTTTTCCCATTACACTCAGAAGATGCTGGGAACGACCTTGGCTTTTGGTTTGGGGTTTTGGCTGTTGGCGTGCAGGGAGTTAAACCCCAGACCAGAGACTTTGGGCAGCCAAGAGCGTTACAGAGCTCTTGGAGCTCTGGCTCCAAGGAAGTGGTGGGGCCTCAAGGATTTCTCCCTTTCTGCTGGGAGCCTGGTTGCTCCTCCTGGGGCAGGAGACCACTGTCTATCCCTGTAGCATCATCTAGTGGCAGAGGGCATGGCGAGACAGGTCAGCTCCGGCTGTGTTCTAGGGCAGTGCTGTGAATGGAACCTCGGATAACGCTTCCTGCCTGTCTTGCAGGGGGTTATGAGCGTTTCTCCTCGGAGTACCCCGAATTCTGCACAAAAACCAAGTCCCTGAGCAACGTGTCACCCCCCACCAGCGCCGAGCCCCTGGATTTGGGTTGCAGTTCCTGTGGGACCCCGCTTCATGACCAGGTATGTCTAGAAGCCCAGTGCTCAGCTATTCTGACCGCTCCTTGCAGCACTGCAGCCTGGTCCTGCTGGAGAGTCTCTCTTCTCTCCCTCAGCTGAGGCCTGCAGAGCCAGAGCCCTGCTCCCCTTCCTCTGGGGAACACCTGGCAGATCCTCCTGTCAGGGTGTCTCTCCTCCCTGGGGAGAGGACAAGCCCAAATCTGAGTAACTACACCTGCCTGTTCCTGAGCAGGATGAAAAGAGGGAGGGCTGCAATGGGTTTGGCAGCTCAGGAAGGCAGCCTCTGCTCCCGCTTTTGAGAGCTCTGAATCAGGTGCCAGGTTCCCGCATTCCTCAGGGCCTCCCCATAGCCATCGGGATGTGTGCACTGCTGTCCCCTAGTCACCCTCATATCTGTTTTTCCTCTCTAACAGGGTGGCCCAGTGGAAATCCTCCCCTTCCTCTACCTTGGCAGTGCCTACCATGCAGCCCGGCGGGACATGCTGGATGCGCTGGGCATCACAGCCCTGCTGAACGTCTCCTCAGACTGCCCCAACCACTTTGAGGAGCACTACCAGTACAAGTGTATCCCTGTGGAGGATAACCACAAAGCTGACATCAGCTCCTGGTTCATGGAGGCAATCGAGTACATCGGTGAGTGCCTGCGTAGAGGAGCTGTGTCCGTGTGTGCTTCACTGGGGAGAGAAGGTTCCTGCCTCAAAAGACCTGGAGCCCTAGGCTCAGAGCAGACTGGGGTCTGTCAGGCTCTACACACCCATTTGTTGCACTGGTGGGAGGGAGATCAGCCACCACCCATGGGTCTGGTGAGGGGTCTTTGGCTTTGATGGAAGGAGGTTGGTCTGATGTCTCACCCCCATTGCTCTCCAGACTCGGTGAAGGAGTGTTGCGGCCGGGTCCTGGTCCACTGCCAGGCTGGTATCTCCCGCTCGGCCACCATCTGCTTGGCTTACCTGATGATGAAGAAGCGTGTCAAGCTAGAGGAGGCCTTCGAGTTCGTCAAGCAGCGCCGGAGCATCATCTCCCCCAACTTCAGCTTCATGGGGCAGCTGCTGCAGTTCGAGTCGCAGGTGTTGACCACTTCATGTGCAGTGGAAGCCGTCAGCCCCTCAGGGACACTGCGGGAGCGGGGCAAGGCCACCTCCACCCCCACCTCCCAGTTTGTCTTCAGCTTCCCCGTCTCTGTCGGTGTCCATGCCACCCCCAGCAGCCTCCCATACCTGCACAGCCCCATCACCACGTCGCCCAGCTGTTAGCTCGGGAGCTGAGGCCAGCCAGGCAGAGCGTGCCAGGCAGGGAGGGGGCGGGTGGGCACGGAGCCCCCGATGTTAAGCAATAGCGCCGGACACTGCCGTTCACCCCGGACTCAATGTCTTTTTCGTAGGGAAATTTCTTACCTCATCTTGGGTTTTTTTTTTCTTTTTATGTGCCGAAAGCACAAAAGTTGCAAAAGCCAGAACCCCTGACATTGTCCAGGCTCTTTGGGGGAGGGAGAAATTAATATACTGGGTTTCCTCAAGTGCCTGGTCTTCATCTCTCTTCATCCCTGTTTTATTGTCTTGGTTTTTTAGAAAACAGATATGCTTGCCCTTCTGCCTGTAGTTCTGACCCTAGCTCATCTGGGTTGAAAAGGGAGCATGCCCTCTTTTTATTGTGCAGCAACTGTTCCCCTTGCACAGATCACCAAGGGTGTGCACGGTGGGTGCTGCTGACCTGAGCCAGTCACGCTGGGTGCGGAGCAGAGCTGTGGGCAGGGCCTTGGGGTGAGCAGTGGGGGGTGGCACAGGGCTGCCTGCAGCCACCGTCACTCCTGCCAGCACCTGGGCTGGCCAGACCATAGCTTTTTGGTCCAAGCCTAGAACATGCCCCATCTTCAGCCCACCCGTAAACTTATTTCCTACCCTGCCTCTCTTCTTCCCTCACCTCCCCCCCACCCCACCCAATCCAGTCCAACACACAAGATGCTTGTGTGGCTGATGTACATATGTATTGTTTTGTTGGTTTGATGTTTTTTTTTTTAGAAATTAACTTTTTATTTATTGCCAGAGGGAGAAAAGTTGTTTGGAGAAAATAAATAAAACTGTTTCCAATGGTTGTGGCTGGCACAGGTTTGTCCCAAGGCCAAGACGGATGATCAGTCTGCACTGTCAGCTTTCACAGAGCAACTGTTAAAAATGTATTTATTGAATTTTAAACTATTACAAGTATTGCTGATCAGACATTTAGCCAAGCACATTTACAGATCAAACTTGGTTGTTACAGAGATGTTACCTAAAAGTCCACCATGTAGGTAGGCTGCGAACCTGCCCATCGTCTTTGAGAGAGAGGGTAAAGGAGGAAATAAATAAACGATATCTATCCCAGCTCCAGGTAACAGCAAACCAAGAGAGGAAGGATAAAGGACTAGTTATGACAACAAGTTACACAAAAAAGGTAAAAAATCTCAACCCCCAGGTACACTGCCATTTGGGTTGGCAGGGAAAGCAATCAGGAATGAAGATACACAAGCTTATGGGACTGTGGCACAGAAAAATCCCCATTGTGGTTTCTAAAGCTGAAGCAAGTTTTGCAGATGTTAAGAACAAAATTACCTTGTAATAATAAATTGCCTTGCCTCGAAGCAAAGTATGTTAGTAATTAATAGAACCAATGCTAAAACTTGCCGCCGAGGTTCAGGAAGACGGGGAATAGATACACCGAAACCAGTCAGATAATAGGAGCTGACAGCTGTAGGTGTTTGTGTAATGGGAAATGCATCTGTTTCTCACATTCCCTACTGGTTGAGGGGCTCGTTCATCTTGCTTCAGAAGCTTTGACAGGCGTACGCTGTCCCCTGATCCTCTAGGTTTCCCACCTACTATGTATTCAGAGAGGTGAGAACGCAGACACTGTGTGTGTCTTGCCTCTGATACAAGGGGAGTGAGCTCTGGCCCCTGCCACGTTGGTCAGCAATCGATTCAAGGAGGCTCACCAGCCACTCCCCTCCCTCCCAGGAGCCAAGACCCAATCTGTACTTACCCATGCCTTTCCCAGCAGGGCTGCAGCATGGCTTAAAACGACTGCAGCAATCGTTACAGGCATCTCCTTTTAGATTTCTCAGCTGGGTTTTAGTGGCAAAACAGCACGGGAAGGGGCAAATCCCATTAAAACCAAATCCACACATTTCCTGAGCTGCAGGTGCTGAGAACGACTGGCAATGTTCAAACTGATCTGTTTTGTGGGGGACCCTTCCTGTTACCCATTTTTGAAAAAAAATCTGGGCAATTTCTGTTAACAGTCCCATAGGAAATCCTAGGTAGTGCATGTACCGTGCAGGAGCTCTGGCTTCACTGCAGGGGGTCTTCTTCAAGAAGGTTTGCTGCTAAGTAGTTCCCTTTGTGCCCGCTGCCCACCAAAGCCAGCAGTGCAGAACATTTTGCGAGGCTTTCTTTTTGCTTCAGTGTAGAAGTTGGTTTTGGGGTATTCCTGTTACCAACAAGCAAAAGCGTAAAAGTTTGCAGGCCAAATAACTTCCTGCTGCACAATGCAGTGGGATTCAATCACATCACATGCAAACATCTTAAACAGAGGTTAGAAAACACATTGCTCATTCCTTGGACTACAGAGCAATAGTGGCTGCAACACGGTGGGCTAGTTAGCGTTAAGAGGTTTGTAACAGTCTCAGCGGAGCTGGGATCAAAATAACCCGGCAGATAAACCTATGGAGGAGGAAACAAGATACACCTTATTAAGGTACTATACTCTCTGCTCTTAATCCTGACAGAAGTTTTGTTGACAGTTTTCAGACTGCAATGTCACTCTGCACCAGGTACCTAATTCACCTGTCTCATGGAAACAATTTCAGTAATGGAGAGCAGAACCCTCCCTTCTTTGCTACGTGGTCAAGTTTCTCTTACGTTTTGCCTATTAAGGTCCTGTCGCAAACTGCACAGATGTTTCTAATTGCTGCCTCAAAGGGACATGGACAAAAATCAACAGGCCTGAGAGTCAACTGTCCCTTTCCCCAGCAGACACCACCCTCTGTCCCAGCAGGAATAACTCTTTTTGGAGCCAGTAAGAGGTGCCCACGCTCCCAAGCCTGTGAGACAGCTTAGCCCAGCACATTCTTGCATCCTCAGCTCCTGCTGTGCCTCCGTTGGTGAGGCAATGCTGCAAATGAGAATCCCTCACCGGGGACTGCCCTGCTCAGGAGGTCGGAACAATTCTTTGTTTCTCAGGAGGCGGCAGCTGCCTGGATATGGGGGGGCATGCTATTTTTTTCAAGTCCCTTTCTCTAGAACTAGGAGGCATCAAGCTGACTCCCTCAAAAGCTAAAGCAGTAGCATCTGTACCGTTAACTACCTGCCCAATGCAGCTCTACTGCCAAAACCAGAACCAGCTTCTTCATGGGTAACTTTGACGCTGATGGGCAGCTTCTGCCTTTGTTTTAAACCCTAAGAGATGCAACAACAACATACGGCCAGGAGAGCAGATGCTGCTCCTGCACAGGTTTGTACAACACACAGACATCACCAGGCCCGGGAATTCCTCTGTGTCTGGCCACAAACGGGTACGAGATTATGTCATTACGAGACAAAAACCACTGCAAAATGATTTCCTCACACGGCACCTTTAACTCTGCACAGAACATCAGATACGTTAACACTGGCAGTTCAAAGATACTGGACCGTAGTTTTATCCTCTAGAAGCTCAAGGCTGCAGAAGAAATCCAGACTAGCCAATAGTTCAATCAGCACACTGGAAACAAGCAAGAACAGAAACAGGTGCGGGCTTTGGGGTTTTTGCTTTTAGGTTTGTTCTTGGTTTTGAAAGATGTAAAAGCTTTTAACATCTACACCCACAGTAACCATTTTGCTCACCTCAGCAGCACAACTGTTTTACCATTTAATACTATGTCTAACTGGGGATGCTGAGCCACACGCACTCTTCACTGCTATCTGAAATCCTAGTGTAGATAGGCACATCCCCCACTCCGTTATTAACTAAGTCAAAAACCAAATCCCAAACTTAAATGATGAATACAAAACTTCAAAGCCTAGTGGTGATCTTTGCAATCCTAACACTATTAAATAAGTAGCCAAAATACAAGCACCCAATTTTATCAATGAAATTTGATTGAAAGGACAACTAGGCTACAGCCTATCTTGGACTTCAAAGCGACATATTTAATCAGGTCACAAAATGAAGTGAGAAGCATACATCCACTGCCAGCTCAAGAAAAATAAAACCCGAAGTTCAAGGTCTGGTGGAGTATTGCTATTTCTAAGGTTTTCTTTAAAGATGTTACAAACAGATGATGTGCAGGTAGCCAGATTGCATCGAACGAGTGATTTTACAGTGGGTGAAATTCCTCTGGGAGGATAACTTGCTTCAACATCAATGTCAAAAATGAAAACTTTGTGTCTTAATGCTGAAAGTGAAAAGCTTTTCACGTTTAAATTTGTTTTATCCAAACACATCAGCAAAATCCCACTTGCGGGGAGCACATACATTTTTATGAAATACAAAGCACACTATTCTGTTGCTTCCTTGCTTTAAGGGGACAAAACCTGAATGCACGAACTGGATCATCAGATACTGAGTAGTGCTGGTTGATATGGAAATGTACATTGTGTGGCGTTCAAAGGCTTTTTTGTTTTAATCCAGTCAGTACACGCTCAACACTGAAGCACACGGAATCGTTTTGTTTGGAAAAGGCTTTTTAAGATCACCAAGTCCAACCACTAACCTGCCAAGCCCACCACTAAACCACCTCTTGGTATTGGTTGTTTAAGAAAAAAATTAATATGGCTTGATTTTCAATCTTCTCTGAAGCTGTAAAAACATCACAAAAAAAGAAACAGGTTTCTACTTTTGTTAAATGTGCATCTTCTGTGAGGGGGACTTTTGGAATTGTTTGATGCTGTGCTACGCAACACTTAAAAACAACTTTCTCCTACCCAGCAGAATAACCCTGGGAACTTGCAGGGAAGCGGATTAGCGGGAATAAATCCCAGCTTTGTTCTCTGGTGTACCTGCAAACAAATCCACTTGCCAACTCATGTTTTAAAAGCTCTTGTCAAAGTGTAAAATTGATCATTAAAAAAATTGTTATTTTTGTAAATCCCTTAAGCTCTTCAACTGTGGTGTCACACACAGGTGTGACACGGAACGGCTACAATATGCTCTCAGTCAGAAACCCATTTACTAGGTCTTACATTGCAGAGGGACATGGACCAGGTATGCAATATTCTGACTTCTCACCTGCCATCTCCCAGCAAAAACATTTGTCACTGTACCTGGAGAACGTTTCCCAAACTGTATGTACTGAACAGGAGCCTTATCAAACATTCTGTTAGAGACGCCAGCCCAGCAGAAGACGTTGACCTGCTTTATGAAGTTCCTCCAAGCACAAGAGTTGGCTTTACCCTTGCGAACGATTCCAGGGCTTCCCCTAGAAAACTCACGCAGACAAAGCAGCAAACTGACATGATCTGCCTCCACTCTGAGGTTACACTCACTCATATTCTGCGATTCTATGATATTATCATTCTCTCAGAGGTGTGCAAAAACCCCCTATATTGAAGAACTGGACCTAGCCCCTTCTCAGATGAAATTCATATTGCATTGTTAATGAATTTAGTCAACTCGACTTTGTGCAAAACACCTTTAAGAAGGTTCCGGCTCAACTTCAGAATACAAAAGAAAAATAAATAGTTGTCTAGGATCTCTTGAAAACATAAAAATGAATGGTGTACACCGAAAAGAAAATGATGGGCTTAATGCAATTAATCTGCAAATAAAATAACTAGAATAGTAGTGTCTGAAATTTTAACATGTGAGATGGCACTGATAAAAGATTTCCATTTGCACAATAATGTTCCCAAAGTCTAGATCAAAACAACGTTATTTTACACGTGGTAACTGCAGAGACTAGGAGCCTGAGATATGTTATTAAAAGGCAGTCCCATGTAAACTTTCCTCAAAAGGAACAGTAGCAGTTGAGTATGCAAGAGTTACTCATATCATATTCATCAAGACAGCAATGCTTTATAAAAGACATACAGCTTATTTCTGGGTTGTTAAGAATTTTATATGATACTGATTTTCTGAAACACGTATCCATCCAGTCCAAGATTAAAGTCGCATCCTTCTTCACTGCTCTGTAGCTACTAGGTCTTTTGCTCTGCTGCTGTTGCTGTCTGTGAGGGAGCTTCTGGTTTCACAATCTGGTATGTAATGAGATATTCTGGGTATGCCTGGAAGTAAGGCAAGAAAAACAGAACTGTTTTATGCAAGGCTACACTCAGCAAGTTCACATTTTGGATTTCACTGAACAGTGACCAGAAAGGACAGTGCAAGAATCAGCCCTACCTTCTCAGAGCGCAAAAGAAAAAGCAGATTTCAACCCTAGCCAGCCCTAAGTGGGAACTGCTCAATGTAGTTAATATCTTTTTTAATACTCTAGTAGAAAGAAAGGTGTTTCTTCCATGCAGACACTGCCAAAAACTGTGCGCTCAACAGGAATTCAAAATCAGAGTTACTCTCCTTGTTAGCTAAGCCTACAGAGCAGTCAGTGCCTGTAAATTACTCCAAAATCCCAGATGGCCGATGCAGTCAGACCCTAAAATGCTCACTGACTTGCCACGTGACCTGCAAATATCTTTACTGGCAATAAAATACTTGGCACGTCCAAAGCACGTCACCCAGTCACCTGTCCAGTGCTCTCTGAAGGCAGCTGGTAGGAGGTTCAGCCTCAGAACAAAGCTAAAGTTGTTGGCGAGCTGAGGGCCCCACTCAGAGAAACCCAGGCAGCTGTCAGGAGACTAGGCCAACAGAAGCCTCATGAAATCCAGCAAGGGCAAATGCACCTGGGATGAATTCCTTCTAACACTGCAAGATGGGAAGTAACTCTGCTGAAAAGGTGCTGCGGGTCCTTATGTGGCAGCAAGCTAAAGCAGGATCCACAGCATGTCCTGGCAGCAATAAAGGCTGCCAGCATTCTGCAGTGCATCAACAGCCATGTAACCAGTTAACTCAGTGTAGTCATGATGGCCATTTCTTCAGTACTCACTTGGCCACATCTGGACAAGTGCAGAGAACTTTTGGTCTCTCCAACATAAGAAAGATGCCAACAAGTTGGAGCCAAGAACAGCAAAGGACCGGTAAGATAGTCAGTGGGAGAGAGCACAGGATAAACAGGAGGCTGAGGGAGATGGGCTTTTTCAGTGGAACCTCACAGCAATCTTCCATCACGTATGGAAGGCTATGAGAAAACAGGGCCAGACTCTTCTGAGCTGCACAGCAGGAGAATGAGGTTAATTAAAACAGGGTTTGTTTCTTATTAGATACAATGAACATATTTTTTTTTTCCCTGAGGATAACTAAACAGAAGAACAAGCTGCTGAAAGAGGCTGTGAAACACCATGGCCTGGTCTGAATGCAGCATGAAAAAGGGGCTGGCCTAGGTGACCTCCCCAAGGTTTCTTCCTACCTGAACGTACCATCCTGGAGCCATCTGGAGTAGTAAGCAAACCACTTGTTTAGAGTAAGGATCTCAGTCATTTAGATTAAAAATTAGCTCCTCAACATTGCTGTGCTTCTTCAGCTACCATTTAAAGGTAGTCTCTGACAGTATCATTGCTGGTAATCTACAGGTAAAGTGTCCAGAATCCTTGGTACGTACAAGAGCCCCAGAAATGCACGTGTTCTTGTTACTGCAGTAATGCCAATAAAATGCGGTGGGAGAAACAGTGCCTACTGAGAGAAACTACAGCTCTTCATAGAGTGCTGCACAGGGGGAATTAGACAACTCTGTGTGCTGTAAATTGGAGCATCTCAGGGGACTGGAGTGCCATTTGCTGTCTTGATACACTTTACTGTTTATTTCCACATTTAAATGAAAAAAAATCTAATCAACCAGGTTAGCACAGCACACTTGACATGGAAACCAGGCACGTTCCCTTTCCAGCACCAAGCTCTGCCCTTCCACAGACCCAGGCCTTCCTAACCTACATACCTGTTCTCCTCTATAGATAACATATTCAGCGTATGCAAGTCCATTCACGCTTGGCCTGCCAATAACAGAATGGTGCCCCGGAGGGGCATGAGCCATTTTCATTGTGCTGAACTGAAGAAAGGATTTTCCAAGGGTCACTCTACAGAAGAGCATTTGCCTAAAAGGAAAAAAAAAAAAACAAAACAAAACAAGAAAACATCACTTTAAAATATCTTACAAGGAGCTAACTGCTTCCAGAATTATTTTAGACTTTTCCATTTATTTTGTTACAACTCATTTTTCAAGGCTTTTTGGAGAAACACTTTTAGAAACCAGTTCTAAGGCTGTATAATACCTGTCACTCTCCCTAAAAGCCCCCCAAAAAACATAGAACCATACAATCATTTTGGTTGGAAAAGACCTTTAAGATCATTGAGTCCAACCACTAACCTCGCCCTGCCAAGCCCTCCACTAAACCATGTCCCTCAGCACCTCATCTATAAGGCTTTTAAATACCTCCAGAGATGATGGCTTCACCACTTCCCTGGGCAGTCTTTTCCAGCATCTAATAATCCTCTCAGTGAAAAAGTTCTTCCTAATCTCCAATCTACGCCTCTCCTGGTGGAACTTGAGACCATTTCCTTCTGTCCTGTCAATTGTTACTTGGGAGAAGAGACTGACTCCCACCTCACTACAACCTCCTTTCAGGTAGCTGTAGAGAGTGATCGTATCGCTTTTCAGCCTCCTCCTCCCCAGTCTAAACATCCCCAGCTCTCTCAGCCTCTCTGCTCATCAGACTTGTTCTCCAGACCCTTCAACAGCTTTGTTGCCCCTCTCCGCATACACTCCAGCACCTCAATGTCCTTCTTGTAACGAGGGGCCCAAAACTGGACACAGTATTAGAGGTATGGCCTCACCAGCACTGAGTACAAGGGGACAATCACCTCCTTGGTCCTGATGGTCACACTACTTCTGATACAGGCCAGTTTGCCATTGGCCTTCTTGGCCACCTGGGGACACTGCTGGCTCATGTTCAGCCAGTTGTCGACCAACAGTCCCAAGGTCCTTTTCCACCAGACAGCTTTCCAGTCATTCCTCCTCAAGCCTGCAGTGTTGCCTGGGGTTGTTGTGGCCCAAGTGGCCAAGTGCACAGCATNTACACTTTACTGTTTATTTCCACATTTAAATGAAAAAAAATCTAATCAACCAGGTTAGCACAGCACACTTGACATGGAAACCAGGCACGTTCCCTTTCCAGCACCAAGCTCTGCCCTTCCACAGACCCAGGCCTTCCTAACCTACATACCTGTTCTCCTCTATAGATAACATATTCAGCGTATGCAAGTCCATTCACGCTTGGCCTGCCAATAACAGAATGGTGCCCCGGAGGGGCATGAGCCATTTTCATTGTGCTGAACTGAAGAAAGGATTTTCCAAGGGTCACTCTACAGAAGAGCATTTGCCTAAAAGGAAAAAAAAAACAAAACAAAACAAGAAAACATCACTTTAAAATATCTTACAAGCAGCTAACTGCTTCCAGAATTATTTTAGACTTTTCCATTTATTTTGTTACAACTCATTTTTCAAGGCTTTTTGGAGAAACACTTTTAGAAACCAGTTCTAAGGCTGTATAATACCTGTCACTCCCCCTAAAAGCCCCCCAAAAAACATAGAACCATACAATCATTTTGGTTGGAAAAGACCTTTAAGATCATTGAGTCCAACCACTAACCTCGCCCTGCCAAGCCCTCCACTAAACCATGTCCCTCAGCACCTCATCTATAAGGCTTTTAAATACCTCCAGAGATGATGGCTTCACCACTTCCCTGGGCAGTCTTTTCCAGCATCTAATAATCCTCTCAGTGAAAAAGTTCTTCCTAATCTCCAATCTACGCCTCTCCTGGTGGAACTTGAGACCATTTCCTTCTGTCCTGTCAATTGTTACTTGGGAGAAGAGACTGACTCCCACCTCACTACAACCTCCTTTCAGGTAGCTGTAGAGAGTGATCGTATCGCTTTTCAGCCTCCTCCTCCCCAGTCTAAACATCCCCAGCTCTCTCAGCCTCTCTGCTCATCAGACTTGTTCTCCAGACCCTTCAACAGCTTTGTTGCCCCTCTCCGCATACACTCCAGCACCTCAATGTCCTTCTTGTAACGAGGGGCCCAAAACTGGACACAGTATTAGAGGTATGGCCTCACCAGCACTGAGTACAAGGGGACAATCACCTCCTTGGTCCTGATGGTCACACTACTTCTGATACAGGCCAGTTTGCCATTGGCCTTCTTGGCCACCTGGGGACACTGCTGGCTCATGTTCAGCCAGTTGTCGACCAACAGTCCCAAGGTCCTTTTCCACCAGACAGCTTTCCAGTCATTCCTCCTCAAGCCTGCAGTGTTGCCTGGGGTTGTTGTGGCCCAAGTGGCCAAGTGCACAGCATATGGCCTTGTCAAACCTCATACAACTGGCCTCAGCCCATCGATCCAGGTCCCTCTGAAGAGCCTTACTGTCCTCAAGCTTTGTGTCATCACCAAACTTACTGAGGGTGCACTCAATCTTTCTTGACACTTAGAAGGGAAAACACACTTTGTTTAGTCCTCACACAGAGGCTTGTTCTAGTTCATTTTATATAAAGTTGTTGAAAGAAGTTGAAACTCTGTGTTCCTACCAGCAGGATACAGACAGGTGTCAAAGTGTGAAAAGCACATCGATCTATTCCAGTACAAAACAAAGCTGTGATCAAGTTCTTTTCACTATCTCCAAAATTATCCGATCCATAGCACAACACTGTACTGCTGACCACCACTTTGCACTGCAGTTTTGTTCTGAGAGTGCCTGGAGTTTAATTGCTACTTTTTCCTGACTCTTTCCTTTTCAAAGTTGCTGTTTCAGCCACAACTCACTTTGATTTATACTTACTGTATGCTTAGATGTAATTTTTGACCTTTGTGGGACTCACTGCATTTATATCCTTTTTCGTTCAGCCTTGACAAATGGAAAACTGCATTTCTGCTGCTATGACCAAGCTCAAGTGGCTGTTCTTTCCCTGCAATTCATCCTGTGCCAGCATTGTAAAAACCAAGACACACAGAACAATATATATGAAACTCTGCTGGACTCATACCTGTGGCAGATATAACAGGACCTGTCTTTGTGTGTGGGACAGCCCGTTCCTCCCCCTATCCCATACACGTATTGGTTGCTTTTTGAGGAGTTCTCGGCAAAGTAAATTCCAGCTCCAAACATTCCTCCAATGTATGCATGCCTTTCATCAAATCCTTTGTGAATGATGGCATTAATAAAAGGAGATCCTGGAACAGAATGACACAAAATGATGTGTTATTATACATAGCTGTTAAGCTCTACAGTAATACGGGACTCTATGTCAAGAGGAGCTCATCTGCCTCAAATAGACCATTAAATACCAGCAAGCATGCTCAGTCAGCTGGAAGGGGGCGATCTCCAGCAGGATGCAGCAATGTGTGGGATTTATCGTTATATACCAAGATCCCACGTGTGACTCATATTTCTTACTCATTTCACAGATCTCATTAAATGGCTTCTCCACCCCACCCCCCCCCACATTTCAGTGCAATTTCTCTTGTCAGCGCACACCTTCTCCAGCAGTCAGTACTGGTTAAGATGAGGCAAGATGTCAGGACAATCATACCCCAAATCAGTTCCTACACAGAATCACAGAAGAGTCCAGGGAAGAAGGACCCTCAGACAACTGTCATTTGTAGGATGGTTCTAGGGAACACCTTGCTGAAATTCACGGTTGGTTTTGATTCTTTTCCCTGATAGTTGCCTGAAGAACCAGGGTAAAATGCTTTTACTGTGCACTGCTCCCTTCTATGAGAAGATACCCTGTGTATCTCATAGCAATGTAACATCCTCCCAGCATCATACTGGAAATTATTAAGATATGTCTTAGCAAAAAACATACTTCCCCCCCCCCCCCAAAAAAGCAGCAGTATTTTTTAACCTAGTTTAGCTTTTCAGATGGCAGTAGCCACACAGACTAACTTCACCACCCCCACATCCCTGCATTTCTAGAGTAGAAACACAATTTCTGTACACGATGGTGACGCGGCACATGAACGTTGCCTGTGGGTCCTTGTAAGTTTGGGTTTGTTTTTTAATTTGTTAAATTCCAGTACATAGAAATAGAGATCACTTCCTTACCGTGAAACAACATGCGCTCATTGTGATGATTGTGATTCTCCTCCGAGACCTCCTTCTGTCTGTGACAGAATCTTTCCCGCAACTTCTTGTTCACAACCTTTTGAATCTGCAGTGGTACGACAGTGACAACCATACTTGAAGTGGAAATGACACAGGATATAGTTTCACAGAGTTTGCATAATTTCGACAGGGAAACGGAGACAAAGCTGGATGAATGGTATAAAGAAGCTCCCTTGCTGTTCTGCATGCAAGGCTGAAGTCTTTCAAACAAGTTGGTAGCACATATTTAAGGTGGTTAAAACTACTGTGAAATTGTGGCCTAAGTTCTCAGGTTTAAGGAAGACTTTCAAGCTTTTTTCCTCTGGGAGCTTGTAACATCACCATCAACTACAAACTGAAACTCCTTCCCTCTCTGCTTTGAGCTCTGTTGGACAATCTGGGCCAGCTCTTTGAAGCTTGCTTGTCTAGTTTAGGTTGAATTTTTATGAAAAGAAACAACTTCTGATGAAATTAGGAGATGTGTTGTTTAATCTCTTAAGATACTGTTCCAGCCACTTGTCATAATACATCTGTGGTTTCTGTTTAAGATTTCACCTTTCGTTGGGAGCAGAATGGAAGCAGAGTATACTTCAGGGAGTATATCTACTGGGCCAAGTTGCAAAGGCTCTGAACAGGCTCACTTTTCAAAACAGATATATAACAAGGGTTTGCTGGAGCTCAGCTATCAAATTCTGTTCTGATTTCCTCTGTTTCATCCTCCCCAGAAACAGGAATCAGGAAGTATACTTTCTGTAAGAAAGACAACACTCCACTTTCTGATATGCCAGAGCTTGTAAAAGGTATTTTTCTAGTTGGCAGGGGCAAGGAGGGAGGTGTCAAGATCTAGATTAGCATAGAGAAATAAAAACTTTTGTTGAGTCATGCTCATCCTTTCCCCCTTCTCTAAAATCTCCTCTAAAAACACCAGAAAAGACTACACTGGGGAAAAAAAAAATCATATAAATCTGTGCTACAATGTCAAAGAGAGAAGTTATGCACCTCTGAAACTAAAGTAGGTTGTAAAACATAAATTCAGGCTCTTCACCTCTGTCTTCAGTATCAGTTCCTCAGACCTCTTCATGAGCACAAGAGGATGCTCCTCCTTCATTCCATGTGCAGAGCACAAGATCATTTTAATTTTGCACTTGCTTTAATTTTGTTCCCAAATATTATTTCAACAAAGAACTTTAAATATAAAAGGGTGATGCATTAAATCATTTCTGCCTGCTTGCATAAGTACCATCTTAAAGGGGTTCTGCAACTTACCCTGATGACATTGTACCTGTTGAAGATCCCACCAGCATTTCCACCATCCCGATGCTCCCGGATTGTACTTTGCATCTACAGAAAAGAATAGAACTGAATGTCCAGAACACAAGACTTTCTGTCAAGACAAAGCATTCATGCAACATCTCAGGATATCACTGGCCACAAGACACAATCTTGACTGAAAATGAATTAAAAGGTGTCAAGACCTTTTTTTTTTCTCAATTTCAAACTGAGGTGCACCCTTATTGCTCAGGCACCCAACATGCTACGCTGTTCCACAACAGAGAATTTGGATAATGCAATTATCTCACCTTGTAATAAAAAAAAAAATCTACATAGGACAAAAGGAGAATAGTGGCACTTGCTATCAAAATTATATACAACTAGAAAACCTGCTTCAGATTAGAAAAAAGCCCAATCTTTGAAAATGAATACACAAAAATATTGTTCTGAAATAAGAACAAAGATATCTATTGAGTCCAGTTTGTATTTCTTAGTGACTCAAAAATGCTTCCACTGTAAAATTTCCTACGTCGTTAGCAGGCTCTGAGAATTTCAACAGTTTCATCGTGTTTCAGAGGTATTTCTAGATGCTGCAACAATATCCCAATTTACTATGGCAGACAATTTCTAACTCATTTTGTCAGAAAAGCTTATTAAAAAGATCTGCAGAAAGTACTGTTTACAGAGTTACTAATAAAAAAAATATTCCAGAATAAACTAGCAGTAATCCTGAATATCTAGACTTTTCAAAAGACTCCAAATAGTTCTGTGCTACGCTGTAGGAACACCAGGCAAATAGTAAATGCACAGGAAAATGGAGTTTTTCTCAAAATGTAATTCTTCAGAAATTCTCTTTTCTGTTAAAATTCTTCCGCCAAAATGGTATCACTTGTAGTTTATAAATAAGGGAGTATGTGTGTGTGGGAGGCAAAATTACAGTCAACTCTCAATTATCCAAGAGCTGTTTATCTGGGTTACAGATTAACTACGCCATTGAGGGAAGAGAGAGCAAGCTGGTTCACTTGCAGAAACAGCCTGAGCACAGAGAATGCCTACAGACTTGTAAGACCTTGATTCTTTGGTCTTCAGCTCTAAGCTTTTGATTTTCACAGGTATACCTGTCTCAGAAAGCTGTGGAAATCCTTGCTGTGAGACAATACCCAAAATGCAAAAACAAAAAGGCAAAACTGCGATAACACTAAGTGAGCAAACAGACCACTGATCATTATGGGCAGTACACAGCAAAATAATTAAATTTAAAATAATTTTATCACTGTCATCACATGTTGCATGCATTAGCTCTGAGGAGTTATAAGTGAAGAGAAATACTCTGCCACTGGAGCATTAAGAAAGGTACTTGCAGTACCTCCTCTTCTACAGACTGATACTCCTTATCATCAGGGGCAAGGTCAAGGAGAATGGTCCCTTGGCTCACACAGTGGAAAGTCAAATAAGGATTGGTGCCTGCAAAGAGAATGAATTAAAGAAATAAAAATCAACAGGAGAAAAAAATACCAGCTCTATTTATAACTAGCATCTTCGTTATTCTTCTTAAATACCACCAGCACAGCAAGAAACACAAAATAAACACACGGCAGAAGCACAACCTTGAAAAGATAAAGTGCTTTCCTTAGCAGCGGAGACTTCAAGAGAGAAGGAAAATACATGTGGGACATAAATACATTTTATGGCTTCTGCTTTCAAGAGAAGGATCTGAGAAGTGTGGGGCAGCAAAAAACTCTATTAGGTCCAGCCTTCAAGATACAATTGGTCTGTGGGAAACAAAGCCACTGAAAATGAGCACAGCCTCCACAGCTGCCTTGGGGGTGTCCATTCTCTGGAAAGAGATCACCCGGTCTTGTACCTCCTCAATATATTCTTTACTTGCAACAACCCAGTGGCCACTGAGTCTGCCAGCAGGTACATTTTCCTGACATCTGGATTCTGTTAAGTCCAGGTAAAAATGCTGACAGCTACAAAAGGTGACTTCTAGGAACCTGTTGTCTGCTACATGTAGACTAACCAGTAAAAGTGTTACATTTACCTTGCTGCCCTCCTAGAAGTCTCTCCACACCTTTTATTAATTTGTGGCGATGTCCATATGCATTGATCCCAATTTCTTTAAGCTCCTCATGCCCCATGTCTGCCAACACATCCAGGGTTATCTGGAAAGGTGAAAGACCACAAAAATCACATACTAAACCTGGCCAAGTGAAGAGCTGTCGGTTCAGAAAATGGAATGCACCAAAGGTGCAACCAAGAGTACATACATTTCTGTTTTGCTGCACTTCTAACTGCTGCCACCTTCTGGCAAGCCTCTCCCTATCACAGCGACATAGCGAGCTGCTACAGCCTGAAGCTGTGAAAAACTTTTACTTTTCTTACAGCAGTTAACAAGAGCTGGTTCTCACAGAACGTTCAGATATATTTGCTTGTGTAGGAGGAGAAGGTATGGAAATTCTGGGACAAATCTGGGAATATCTCTGAAGCATTCAAATTTTCACATTGTTGTGCAATTCATTATTTCCAATGTACAAACAGAAATGAATATTCTGTAACCTCACTAATAAATGTTGGTTTTGACATTAATGTTATTATGGTGTGTGCTATTACTGTGAGTATATCTATAGCCACGTGTGCACTTGGTATCAAAACCAGTGGGTCAGCTATGTTAAGTCATGCTCAGCTACACCACTCTTTTTGTAAATAACTAACATTGTGAGGAAAAATATAACCATTAATTTGGTAGCAATACATAAATACATCTACAATCACCTAACAAGGTTTTAAATTTCAGCATCACTGAGATTATTGGTGGAAGCAGAAAGGTAATAAAATACAACGTCAAATAAACTTTTTTATTAAGAATAGGAGATAAAGGCTAAATAAAGTACACATTTTTATTACTATAAAGCAATTGCGCACTGAGGTGATTCTGTGAAAAAATGGAAGATTTCATCTAAAGGAGATTTCTTTTGGAGGAGAAAGATTTCATCTGGAGTACTGTATCCAGTTCTGGGCTCCCCAGCTCAAGAGGGACAGGCAACTTCTGGAGAGAATCCAGCGCAAGGCCACCAAGGTTATCAGGAGACTGAAGCATCTTCCTTATGAGGAAAGGCTGTGGGGCTTGGGGCTGTTCAGCCTGAAGGGGACTGAGGGGAGGTCTCACTGACACTTATAAGTACCTAAAAGGTGTGTGTCAGAGGATGGGACAATGCTTTTTTCTGTAGTGTCCAGTAACAGGGCTAAAGATAATGGACATAAGCTGGAATACAAAAAGTTCCACTTAAACTTAAGGAACAACTTCTTTCCTGTGAGGGTGAGGGAGCCCTGGCACAAGCTGCCCAGGAAGGGTGTGGAGTCTCCTTCTCTGGAGGTTTTCAAAACCCGCCTGGATGCATTCCTGAGCGACCTGATCTAGGTGGACCTGCCTTAGCAGGGGGGTTGGACTAGATCTCCAGAGGCTCCTTCCAACCCCTGCTATTCAGATTCCATGAGATAATGATATAAAATCTACTTCCAAAATGACACATTAAACTAGAATGGGAAGCTCAGCAAACAATAGGAAATCATACAACCTGGTCCAAAAGAGGCTGGCTTGTTAGCACAACTAGACTTACAGGTATGAACTCTGTCCAGTACAAACTGGATGTCATTAATTCAAAAAGAGAGCAACTCAAGCAAGGAATTAATAGCTACACTGAACATCTGTCTAATTGAGCAGAAAACAACCCTACTGGGACTGCTGCGGAAAAATCACTGAAGACCTTCATTATATGCAGCACAACATTAAAAAAAATACAGAAGAAACCCAGATATTAGAAAGCATGAGAAGAAGGCTAGAATCAAGGGGAAAAAGTGCACATGGAGGTAACTAAAGTGTTTGAAAAGAGCAGCTTGAAACAATAAGGAAGCTTAAGGAAGATAAGCTTATTTTCGCTAGTAAGAAACTTACATGAGAAAGCTAAACAGTTTCAAAATGATGAATGGAGTGAATAACATTTGCACCACTAAATTTTAACAGGGGAAGATCTTAAATACATGTTAGGAATTAAAAAGCAAAAGCATAACAAAATCAGCATGGTAACAGGAAGACGTGAAAAAAATAAGAAAAGAGTAGCATATACACCGGTTTGAGGTTGGTTTGTTTCTTAATAGAAGCAGTTCCAAATTAAAGAAAAGAGCTTGCTTCACATATAAGAAAGCAAAAAAAGCTCGTATGGCATTTTAACTTTGAGGAGATACCTCCTGCAGCATTTCATGGAGATAGTTGGAACTTTTTTGGTAAGCAACACATTACAGTTCAAACATTTGTTTCCTGATTCCTCACAAAAGATTAGCAACAGTGGCCTGGGGAAAAAATAATCATCAAATCCAGTCTCTTCCATTTGTACCTTTCACTTCCACCACTGTGTCCTTCTCACTCATGCAAACAAATAATTTACTTAACTGTAACATACTACATTTAAGAAACAGTACATAAAGACTCTTGAGATACTTTCAAAGTACTTCTGCTCTAAGAAGTAACATAAGAATAAGATAATGTTACATTGGAACTGCATGTTTTTTCCCCTGCATGTCTCAATTCCATTTCAAATTTGTTAGCCCTGCAAAACCCCAGTTAATGCTGTAGTCCTAACCTGACCAAACCTAGTGATTACACTCTGGTAAACTAGATTTTTATTTCAGCTTGCAGTCAAAATCAGAGGGTTTCCTAGATCTAACTAAAGTGTCACATGCAGCACTACAGTCAGTGAAAGGCTTGTTTGGATATCTGCTGAAGACCAAGTGAAGGTGACATTCTGATCTAACTTTGTTGAACAACACATTTGAAGTTCACAAGGTCTAGCATACTCTCAGAATACAAGCCAAATTGTCAGTCATTGTGTGTGTTTAAGAAAGTGAAGACACTGGATATCTGAATCAATCAACAAAAGAAATTTTAACAGGTTTCTTAATTTCACCATAAAGTTTGTGGCAAGTCATTTGCAGTTCTCTTGGACGTATTTGTTTTCTGTAGATGTGAAGATGAGGTTTTTGTTTCCTTTCAACTAGTCTATCTTTCAAATACACAAGCAGAGCTGAGACTTGCCACTTACCTGTTCTGTCTCAAAGATATCCCGAAGGTGTTCAAGACCCAGGCTTTTTAGGAACTGGGTAATGTTCATGTCAAGACCTGAAACTATAAGAGAAGAAACAAATTGTTATATCCTATGCACCTGAATTTAAGTCTCAAAAACCAAAACCCACAAAAAGAAACCACAAAAGCCAAAACTTAAAAAAATTCTCAAGCAATACCATCAATTCACTAAAAATTTCAAACTCCAATTCTTTTCACCATCAATTTGCCTATGTCTATAATAAACAATCTATTTTCATTGTGTGGGAGATCATGCAAAGCTCATCACTGTTTCCTCTTCAGAATCAACTACTACAAAGCAAAACTCATCTGTGGCAAATACAAGTTCATATTGCAAAAAAAAGGAAAAGGAAGGGTGGGTGTATTTCTGCTATGTAATGACCTAGATGCTGACATAAAGCATGCATTTGTGATTCTAATCAAAGGGTTTAAAAGGCCTTAGCAAATCTCCCCAGCCGTCACAACCGTAATTCCTTCATCAAAATAATTCTCATTAGATTTTCTGTATAAGATCAACAACAAACATCTGTGCACCTAATCACATCTGCCTTTGTAGTCAGACCTCACCACTGATAGCAAAGACAGATGAACAGCCAACAATGCTCCTAGTAGGGCACATGAAAACAGAGCAAGCATTAGACACTTTAAAACACAGATAACAGTTCAAGCTGTACAATATTTTCTGGCTAGTCAGAAATGACTTTCAGATAAAGCAAGGCCTATTGTGATACTAAGCTACTGTACTTCTGCCAATGTAAACTTGTCCAGCAGCAAATGCACCTTCTCCTTCCTTCCTTTCAGTTCCTGCTGCTCCATCACCAGCATTCGATGCCCCTCCTACTGCTAGTTCTGCCAGTGGACCAGTGAGGTTATCTATACTGCTGGCAGCAGAGAGGCAAGACGGTGTAGACGCTGGTGAGATGAGGGAGGCACTAACAACAGTAGCTTGAGGCTTGAAGCACGTAGGCAAAGCTTCTGGAGGCATTGCATCTATCAGCAAAGCTCGGATATCATCAGCCTGAAAAACAGAAAGAACATTCAACATGAGGTTCTATTATCAAAAGTCCCTGATCTCTGGAAAGAATTCTTCTTTAAATTTCTTTTAATTGATTGCTCTATTCCTCCATTAAAAGGAAAATTGCCAGATTCTGCAGCATGGCAATTCGTGGTTTCAAGAAACCTCTGGTTCACTGCTCAGATATAGATGAAGGCATGTAAGAAGGCACATCCAATTCCCTTTCCAGCAGAATTACTTTATTGGTGTCAAAGCCAGGAACAGTAATGCAGTAATACTAACTGAAATTCTTCATAACCTAGGCTAGGCAATGACACCTCATAATTTCTCTATCAAGCTAAACTTCTGATGAAGCCTTTTGCACTGGATCAAGGCTTCAATGGAAAGACTACCACTGCCTTTGCTATAATCACATTATAGGATTAGGCTAGAAAAAGGACAGGAGGTACAGGAGAAGCATGAACCTTGCCAACAGCTGTATTTAGCCTTTGTTGACTAACTAAAGCTGGACCTTCATATTCCTCCTTTCATGTTCCTGCAGAACATTAAGACATCCTTATTTCCCCCCACAGAAATCAAATAGCTTTCATATCCCTCATCACAAAGTAAGTTTTCTAGGGCTCAGATTATTCTGGAGGATATTTCTTGATGTGTCCATAAATTAATCAATAGCCTTAAAAAATACCTGTGCTATAACCACAAACAGTGGGTTGCATTATCTATTCCGTCAAGACTGGTTAACCTGGGACGTACATGTTCATGTAACCTTATTAGGTTTTCTGACCAGCTGCCACTGCCATCACTAACAGGAAAGTTTCCAGACATCAGTTTTATATAAAAGTTTGACAGCCACCTGCAAATCTTAGAATACTGTTGCGAGTTAATAAAAAAAGAATGGAGTTAATATGCTGGCACTGAGTATAATCGTCCTCTAAATGATCCCATTCCTCTCTAAAGGCTCATCTGATTTTCCCCCCAGGTTCAAATAATCACTAACAGCACACAGATTGACCTTCATCAGAGACATTTCAGAGAGGTTTATTTCTGGCAATGAGGAGACTGATCTCAGGAGTGCATCCTTATGCAGTAGCAAACCTTGAATCACAAACCATGTTAAGACCTCAGCCAAAGGGAAAATCCTGGACTCACAAGTAAAAAGTCCTAAACAGGCAACCTCGAGATGACCATCTCCCTCTGCCTCAGAACATTGAAAGCTGAGGACCACTCATGTCAAGGAGTCACAGAAAGCCGTTCAGTATGCAGAGCAAATTCTCCAAAGCAGCCTGTGGCTGGCACACTAACATGAACTTACCGTTGCCAGGTCTAGTGGAGTCTGACCCTCTTGATTCTTCATGGTTGGATCCGCTCCATGAGCTAAGAGCAGAGCACAGAGCTGTGTCCTTCCTTTTTGTGCAGCTTCATGCAGTGGCGTGAACGCCCATTTATCTGTTGCATTTACACATGTATTGTATTTGATCAACAGTGCTGCTATATCCACATGCTGGAAAACACAAGAACATCTTCATCAACGTGATGTTGGTAAAACACTTATTTCTTTTTCTGTGCTGGAAGTAACGGTGCTTAGAGACTCCTGTAATTTTATCTCGCTTCTCTGCCCTAGTGTCTATGCAGAAGCACATTTCCTCAGGTACCACTTTAAACAGCAGCTACACAGTCATCTGTATCTGTGCACTACCAGATCATCCACCAGAACACGCATAATTTGGATCAGGCACTGAATTGTTATATCTGCCAAACCATCACAAGTACATAGCATGAAGTTTGTGTCAGCTGCAGAAGCAGACATACTTGAACCAGCATAAAACTGGTAAGAGTTAACTGTCAACATATTTGTAGACAAATCTGAACTGGCAATTGAGATTTACAGGGCTGCAACATTTGTGATATGACGGTAGAAGCTCTAAAGGTAAATTTGTTGTACTGCTGAGCCACCACTTAAATGTCTGTACACAGAAGTCTTCATCTTACTTTATTTCTTTCTTGAAGTTGCTTGCAAGACCTTGAACCCATCTGTGCCAGCTCAAATTTGTTCTTTCTCTAATCATATTTTATGAGAGAACCTGTAATTGGCAAAATGCATTATAAGTGTCATAAGGGACAACTGTTTTATGTGGGTTGTAAAAATAACGCTCTTACAACTCCACGCTTTCATCAATATCCTATCCTTGAGGATTCCCAAGTTAGAATAAGAAAACAGAGAATTGGCAAATAAAATTTTTGGCTGCCTCTGACCAGTAAAATTACTTATGCAACACGTCTAAGAAATGATAAAGTAGGTAGTCAAAATGAGCAGGCAGGAGCATGAAACACTGGAAATGTAAGAGGAGGCACAAAGACTTGCCAATGGATTTCATATTTCCCCTCAATGGCAATTAAGTGACTTTCAGCATCTTTCTTAAAAGGGCTTGCTCTCCGAATCAGCCTGGTTGGAAAAGACCGCAGACTTTATTTTTCCTCTCTACCAAACTTTTAAAGCAATTGCTGTTCCTGTGACTTTTCCGGCCACATGAAACCCTGCTGAGGGACATGCAGAATGAAGTGCTGAGTGGGACAATTGAAGATACTTTGTGAGGAAAAGGCTGAGGCTGTGAAACCTACCAGCTATAAACTTGTGAAATCAGTACTCATCTCCTCACTACCTCCCATCTCTGTTATGGGAGCATCACAGAGATCTGAACAGGATGACGACAGCTCTAAGAGAAGAGTGGGCTGCTACAGGAAAGGTATACAGCAACTCTTTAACAAGAAAGCTGATGGAAAAGCACCAAACGCTGCCTTGTTAACTTTTCCTAGAGAAAGTAAGGCAACCAGATTAGATTGGCATTATTTTTTTTAGAAGCAATAATCAGTTTAAACTGATCTCTAATGTTTCCCTGTGCCAGTAAGGAATGTTTTCATATAAAATGTGTGGTTTCATTTCCCGCAATGAAAAGAAAGAACACAACCTTTACAACAGAATGTATCTCTAAATCTAAGCAAAGTCTTGGGAATTTAATGCTTATAGCAGATATTGATGAACAATATTGCTTGGTATTAAGATTCAGTATCATAAAAGAATTCTGTGTTGCATTTTTAAACGTTCAGCAGGATTTGGAGCTTTTTGCTTCTTCAGAAACTGGAATCCCAGAGTGACATAGAGAATTGATGCAAATGATGCAGACTGAGTTTCATTGATAGGCTTTCCTTAAAAACAAAGTGAACAGTGTACTTCTTGTTTCACTTGGCTCTGAAACAAAAGCAATCGTGATTCTCTTACAATCACTTCTCCCAGATTTTGCTCTTCTTTGCCAAGTCCAGGCAGTAACAAAGCATACCATGAGGCCACCAAAACCACTACTTACTGAGCTTCATGTTCTATCTGACTGTAAGCACACTGCTAGGAACTTCTAAAGCACTGTTCCTTTACAATTATTTTCAAGAGATTTCTTTCTCAACTCATCCACATTGACAGTTGTTTATAAGCAATCTATCAGGCACTTGTGCAACTAGTACGCCCACAGATGCTTCCACATGGAGGAAGGAGAGCCTGCCTCATCCAAAATGGTTTGAATCCATCACTGTACCACCATTGCAGCAGACAGGTTGCCCACAAACTAAGTGGCCCTTCAACACATCAGCTTTAGCAATAGCTCCGCACCTGAGATCAGCTGTCACAGACCTCCACTTCCCTGTCATCATCTAGACACAATCCTGTTGTACTGTTCTCTTCCTTCCATCCATGTCTTTCAGCAACAACTTCAGGTCTTTCCTGTTTCAACAGTCACCCCAAACTTAATACTGTTCAGTGTTGGGCATCTGCTTGCTTGCATAAAGGCTATGTTCTAACAATCTTTCTAAACTGCAGCCTTTAACTGCTACAGCACACCTAAATCTGCTTCTTAGTTAGATTTGTAGGACTGCAAACAGCACTGACAACAGCAACTTAGCCCAACAAGTACCTCTTGCTATTAAAACCTGAACCATGTTCACAGCAAGACAGCTGCAAAATACATGGCTTTGGATATGACTTTAAGGATCTCCTTGTTAGTCCACTCATGGCAAGAATGCCTGCACCTACCCCATACGATGCTGCATTGTGTAGGGGGATTAATCCTCCTTTGTCCTGGGCATTAACATCAGCACCATGCTCAAGCAGGTACTCAGCAACTTCCAAATTGTTGTAACCAGCTGTAGAAAAGGCACAGGAAAAGAAACAAGGTATTAGGAAAACCAGACTAAAAAAAATATAGAAGAGCTAAAGCAATTTTTTTACTTCAAAAGTTCCTTTCCTAGCAACTGTATTACTCCCTGAAACACAGCTGCCATAGTTAACAACTAGCTGTACAGGACAAACTCTGTGAAACTCTTACTAAACCAATCTTGGTTTGGGCGATTAATTTCTGTAGCCCTATCATGGACATATAAGCCTTCAAAATCTGGTGAGTCACTCACCTGCAAGATGTAGTGGTGTTGAATTTCTTCCCTGTGTGTCTCTGCAATTGATATTTTCTTGAGTACATAGCTTCTGCACTCGTGCCAAGCATCCTTTCTTGGCAGCATCTAGCAAGGCAGCGTCTCCTCGCAGTAGGTCCTGGATATCTGTGTCTCCTTCTTTCACCAAATCTAGAGGAGTGTTCCCATCTCGATTCTTTTTTGTTGGATCAGCTCCATGCTGCAAAGAGCAAAGCGGAATGCTACTGTCACAACCATGAGCAGAGCAGTCCACATGAACGTATCACTATTCTGTGACACCAGATAGGAGGTGCTGCACTTTGCCCAGTTGCCATTGTGACTATTTGGATTAGTAGGTGCATGGGAATAAATCCAGGACGTTGAGGCCTAAAGCACGAAGCTGCACGAGTCTCAATTCCATAGGCAAGAGTGACAGTCCTCTGTGAGAGCTTCCACTGCTCCACTTGCAAGTGAAGTAGGTTCAGGAGCATATCTTGCATATAGCTATAACCTACTGTCACAGCAGGTACTAAAGAAAAGCCAACTGCAAATCCCTTGCCACCCAATCCTTCCCTTCTCCTGTAAACTGGTGGGCAGGGGTGTTCCCTCAGCACACACTTCTGAGCTAGTGAAGCCAGGCCCTGATTCTGTGAAATGGCACCCTGCTATTGAAAGGCACTTGTTGCAGAAGGGAATTAAGAAGTACTTGTTTCTATGCTTTCCAATAGATAACAGCACCATCTTAAGCAGTTTACAGGTCTTGGAAAGCAGTGAAGAAAACATTTTGGTGGGAAAGTGGATTTGGGTGACTGCCAGAGAATATCTGTGCTGATAAAACATGCAGATTAGCCAGTGATAAGAACACAGAACTGGAACACAGGACAAGGAAGGGAATGTACATCTACATAAAGCATATGGTGTTAGTCATGTCCATGTACAATTTTGTGAGAGAACAGCTTCTTCCTTGTTCACTCTCAGCAGCAGCAGGGAAAAAACAAAGATAGACAAGGCAGAGGCAGCTGCTGGCACTATAGTTCTCTGGCTGGCCCCCTCAGAATAATCCAATACAGTGGTCCAACCCCTGCCAGCAAGTCTACCCTGCCGTTTCTCACCGGGGATGTTGGCAAAGCTATGTTAGGGTGAGCCACAGGGAATTCAGCTGTGGATGGAGAGTGCAGAAGAAATTATCTGCCTCGAATTTGGAAGCAGTACAGCAATGCTCAGGTGTAAAGAGTAAATAGCAAGAGACAGAAAAGGACAGAGTATTAATTACATGGAACCGAGTCCGTATCTGTGGTGCTTTTGGAAAGAGAACATTCCTCACACAAAGCCTTTTAAATTGCAATGACTTCTCCAAGGTATGACCTTAGATCCTTTAATTTAAAATTGATAAAAGCTGGAACTATTCAAATACTCTTCAGAATAAATACCTAAATGAAGCAGTATCTTCAGATATCCCTTCAAAGGCATAGAAACAAATGAAAGGGGTAATTTTAAAGAAAGGTGATGAATAAAGAAAGTCTCTCCAAAATCCATGTACATTTTTGTTTCCTTCTTCAAACAGATCCGGACAGAAAGAGCACAAGTCAGGAGGAGTCAATCTCAACACCCACAGCTCAGTAGGGCTGACAACACTGCCAGCTGGCACAAGGGATATAGCAGGACAATCCCTGAGCAAACTGCAGTGTGAGCACATATTCATGGACATCCACAGCCTTTGTGAAACTGTGTCATCTTAAGAGCATATTTAGCTCTTGCACAAGAGTAATTTCAAAATGAAAGATTTCAGCACTTCAATTTCTCATTGTGCATACATTCAGGATACTTTGAACACAAAAAATGGCTACAGTCCCAGTGGAAGGATCAGAAAACTTCAGGGACCTCCAGTGTCTATAGAGCAATGCTGTGCTTGAGACATTATGAATGCTCCTGTAGATTGAGCTAACACTTGTATTCATTCTATCTGCTTTACAGATGTTTCTGAACACCTTCTGCTTTCTGCTGCATGTGTGTTTCAAACGGATGTGCTATCCCTTCTAAATATTTGTTTTGGTAATGAAGTGAAATAATCAATGAGATAGGATAATGGGGGTTTACAGCAGCAAAAGAAAAGTGGATGGGAAAGAGTCTCACCATTTAAAAACTATTCATATTCTGATGTACTTATGTTTTAAATGTTGTACTTCAGAAGGGCATAAAGTAGATAAGGTTAATCAGCGAACAGGATTGGCAAGAAAATCTACTCTAGCACCCTCTATTTATCCTTCCACAGCAGGTTATGACTTCAAGTTAATAAGTCTCTCAAACTCGTGTGTCTCACTGGACACACAATGGCATTACCTCATGCTTTTTACTACTTCTTCCAGTAATTATAATGAATATTTATAGCACTACATTAACAAGCATTTCCTCCAAGAGCTTGATAAATTATACATTAATGTAACTGTTATAAACTTCTCACTTGCTAGACACCATTTAGGACTGACCTTCACTTATTTCTCTGTAACACACTCTTCTTGTGTAAGTATTTACAAAGTTTTCTTAACTCCAGTAACTGTTACAGCAAGGGTTGAATAGGATAAGGTGAGATTTTCATATTTTTACATTTCAGCTGCTTTTTTCAGTTTCAGAGTGTTGTCTTACTTGGCTATTCATATTAATACATGTACTAGAAAAAGTAACTGTACCGATCATTCTTTGTAAATGAACACAAGAAATCATTTCAAATCTGTAATGTGAAAATAGATTCAAGACACCATAAAGAACTCACTGAATGCAATTAACTTTGCATTAATTAATTAATCTTCAGCAAAAATAAACATATACACATTTGAAGACACATCTGAGAAGTCCAGATCACATACTTTTAAAAGCAGCTTGCAGATTTCATATTTTCCTTTTGCTGCTGCTTCATGTAGAGGAGTGAATTTCCATAGGTCTGCCACGTTGACAGAAGCACCGTGCCTCACTAAGAGTTCAGCCACTTCGTAGTGTCCATAAGAACAGGCATTGTGCAGGGGTACTAAGCCACTAATTAAAGAGAAAGTATTAATAGCTGTGGAAAATAAAATCCAATATCATGCAAAAAATCCGGTAGATAAAGCTCCCGCTTCCACCAAACATTAGTGGTATCTTTCAGTCTTTCCAATTTTCATGGCTTTATTTCTCTGCTATTAAAACATCAATTAAAATTTCATTATTCTCCTTCAGTTTTCATCCACAAGACTTTTAAATACTGAACAAGCACGAACGTTACTACTTTCACAAACAAGTAACTTAAATGATGTTAATAACAGCCAAAATTAAATTGATGTAATCATTGATTTAGAAAAATGATCAGAGATAATCCTGGTATTTTACCCCATGCAATTCAAAATTAATTTTAGATCACCTGAAATGGTGAAGCTTAAAGGCTGCTTTTAAGCACAACAAAGTCTCCACAATGGGCAAAAGGGGAAAGGGAAGGATCACGTATTACAGTGCCAAATAAGTACTTGACAATGGCTTTGCCAGAAGGCTTAGTATGCCTTAATGGGTCTATATTTCTCCCTACAATGATGTTAGGAACAATGCAGGACAAGAGAAGGGAAATATTTTTCAAGAGAAAAGCATGATGGTTATGAAATATGAAGCAAAACAAACAGAAATGAGTACAAGTTTCATATCAACAGAAAACAGCTGAGTGTATCATTAAATGAAATGTACCCTTTATCTTTGGCATGCACGTCTGCCCCATGGTGCAACAGATACTCCACCACAGATACGCGGTTATATCCTGCAGCAAAGTGCAGTGGCGTTGAATGACGGCCTTCCAAATCTCTACAATTCACATTCTGAGGGCTGCAAAGTTGCTGTAAAGACAAAAGAAGAAACCAAAATCTATTAGAGAAATAAACCAATTAAATAAACCCCCTCAGAAAACAAGCAGAAATCAGTCAAAAACCAAGACCAAAACCCCCAAACTACCACTCCCAACACAGAATTTGCTCTATTTGTTATTATATACATATTTTTAGAAGTTAGATTTCAGGATTATTTTTTTCCTTTTACCTTACGTAAAGAAAACAGTTGTTCTAAATTTATGGCTGAAAGTACTTCTGTAACAAACAAGACTTAGATGACAGAAGCAGAATGAAGACATTCCTAATATACTATATAAGGGATGAGGCTCTAAACCATCAAGCACCAGGTTCAAGGCCAAGTAACTTTCTCCAGGTGTGTTACCATTTCCAGCTTATGTTGTCTTCAGAAATCTAGAAATACTGAGTTTGGCAGTCAAAAGGAGCTGCTGGTGCCCAAAACTGCTGTTTGAATACTAATATGTATCAAGTTGCAGTTCAAGGTGAGAATCCATGCAGGACAATCTATCTGAAGGCTATTTTGCCCATGGACCAAATGTGAAAGACAAGATCAAACCATCCTGTGATGCTGGGATTCCATGGCCTGATCCTTCACTTTCAGGCTCAGGATGGCTTAAAATGAGATGTCTGCTACCTGTTAATGCTTTTGTTTGCATGTCTTCTGATTGAATAATGCACCTGAGGCTTGTTGCTACTGAACTGTAATTCTGAGGATCACAGAGTCCACTTCAAAGAATTATGGCTGCATCTGCGACACTGCATCTGAATCCACTGAAGACATGACTGTGTAAAGGACTGGGAGAATGACCAACTAAAAACTCAAGAGAAATTACTGGGTATATCCTAATGCACCATTTTCTAGGGAAAAAAAAATGAACAAAAGAAGAGGTTTGACGTCCCGTATTTTACGATTTACCATTTCCTGGGCACTATTTCCACAATATAAGGTGGAGAATTAACAAGAATTGCTCAAACCTACCTTCACAGTTTCCAAGTCTCCAGCTTTGGATGCTTCTAATAACCGATAATCCACATCAGATGTGCGCACAGGTGTACTTTCTACATGGGGAAAAGATGTTTGAAGTTTACTTAGGATCATTAAACTCTATTAACTTGTGCTCAACATATTTTTCAAACCGGTGGGCAAAACAATAGCTCTTGTCATTTGTAAAAATGCAGCTGGACTTGTGATGTTCCGGTTCATATTGCCTCACTGGCTGAATAAGAAGCCTGAGTTTCTGCATAAATCAGTCAGATTTAGACTCTGGAGCTGACAATATTCTGCCAAATAAAATCTCAATGCTTTGCTAATCCCTTGTATGGAAAAAAATGACCATTTTGACATTAAAGAAATCTACATGCTTACTGGAACAGACTCAAAGTTTTGCTGAGGTTCAGAATCACAGAATCTTAAGGGTTGGAAGGGACCTTGAAAGATCATCTAGTCCAACTTCCCTGCCAGAGCAGGGCCACCTAGAGTAGGTCACACAAGAACTTGTCCAGAAGCACTTTTCTCAGCAATTTTGGCAAACTGCATGAGACACCAGTGCACAGCCAGCACTAAATGTGCTCAGTTCACCAGCTGAACTACAGCCTTTGCATTTTGTGCTTGTGATATGTCTTGTACTACAAAGCAGTGATACGGAGATGGCATTTCTAAGATGGCTCTGAGCATATAGTGACTGTCTGCTTTATGATGCTCTCCAGCTGTGTACTGCATTTTTAGAGAAACAATGAGTATGGTATAAACATAGGGTGGCTAAAAATATAACCAGAATAATGACATAGAGATTAAAAGAAGACCTTTAAAGAGGGGTATCTTTTACCTCTTTAAATGACTAGACAGTTAAAGGTTTTGGCTACAAACCCCTTTTTTTACTGTACTTCTCATTAGAATACATCTGTGAGAAAGCATTCATGCACTGAGGGAAGTAGTAGCTGGAAAGGAGCAATGGACTATCATTCTTAAAGCTCTTCAGCATTGCTCAAAAAGAAACTGAAAAGACAATCTTGAGCACTTCATTTTGACTAGAAATGGCTTTCTGTTGCAGAAGGCACTCCTCTCAGGCTCAAGGATTTATGGAATGGCAGTTTTAGCAGCCTGGTATTTGATCAGCAACAGAAATGACCGCCTATGGGGCAAGGTGAATTTGTGGTTGCCATCCTCTGCAAGAATGCTGTAAGAAAGGTTAAACTTATTCTAGATGGATATGCAACTCCATCAAAAGACTTCTTTAAATGTAGAGAACTGGCACTATGTCCAGAAGAGGAAACAGAATAAATTGTGTGAGAAGGTCCTTCTTATAGACTAACACACGTATCTGCAGTATCCAGTCAGTTCCTGACTTTCCTGTGACTATATCACAGGAGTTGAGAAGGGATAGTTAAGAAAATAGCCACTCTTACAGGAAGACATCAACTTATCAATTCACTTTGAGGCAGTATTTCCTATTGCAGCTCTATTTTATCTTCTTGATCACCGTTTTGTGGCCTTTTGCTACCTCCTTGCCGTCATCACTGCAGGAAGGAGGAGGAAGAGAGAAACAACTCCTACAAGCTTAACTGCTAGATCATGAAATGCTTGCAGTTGATGGAAAGGTTGGCTGACAAAGCTCGGAGAAAGAGGATAGTGGCACCTTTAACACAGTCAAAGCTGCCAGCTCCTTTCTTTGCATCTGTCTCAAACCTCTGGAGCAGTTCAACCAGCAAGCAGTTAGACTTGATGATCTTAAAGGTCTTTTCAAATCTAAACAATTCTATGACTCTAAGTGATTCAAACACATTCTGCAAGAGAAAGATGGCAACAGGGATTTGACACAAATGTTAGTGACTGTGGGCAGTGCACAGCATATATCTAACTCCTGTTGTTGGAGTAGGTTAAGATTTCAGCTCACATCTTCGGCTCACTTAATTTATTTGCCTTCCTTCACTCTCTCCAACAGCATCATCACCTCAGCACCCTGAGGCAGGGAGAGAATAGATAAGGATCCTACACTGGATCCAAAGCTCTGCTCCTTAGCAATTGTTTATCCCTTCTCTGAGCTTCTGTTCTTGTCTTCATAAGATAACCAAGACCCTGACTTTGGTCAGGGTTAAAAAGGAAATAAATCAGAAACACAATTTAATTACTACAAAAATGACACATTTTAATTCTACTAGATTAGGTCTTGAGTACCAAAAAACTGCATTGAGCAAAGAAACAAAACAAACCTTACTCTTTAAGAAAAGCAACCCCAGCAGCATTTTCTAGTAAGCATCTGAAAAAACTAACAAGCTCACCTGATGAGCTTTATTACTATGTGGTCATACTCCTACTAGTTGCAATCAAAACCACAAGCGGCAAGAGTGCTGTCATATCCACTGGCCACTATGCCAGTCTTTTCATCGTTGTTATCTCACAGGTGGGAAGCAGCTCAGCAATCAAATGTGAGGAAAAAAAAATCCAGTATTACATGGAAAATATTTTAAGCTGTGAACTCATGAATCAGGTAACAATGTCTATAAAAACAACTCCAAGATTTTAAAAATTGGCTGTAAGATAAAGGCTGCTACCTCTCCCATGAAAGCAGTACAGTACAATATCTGAAACTGATTTTCCTAGAAAAGGTAAATCAATGAAAATGATGTTTTAATTCAAAATTTTAAAAATCATATTTTCAGAATACTTGCAAGTTTACAATTTCTTAAAATCAAACTCCTCTTTAACAGCAGGAGAGAAGTTTATTTTTTGCTGGTTCATAGCTAACATCCTTCTCTCGCAATACACATACACAGTCACATGCACTCTTTATACAAGTAATGCCACCTATATGCCAGCTATGTGTAGTAATCTATGTCTAAGGAGTGGGTACATTTCAAAACAATCCTTCCTAGCACTGCTGTAAAATGCCTCTTATTAAGGCAACATTGTTGAGAATACTGAAGTAAATTAAGTTTCTAGCTACCATAAGTCTTATTTATTTGGATACTTGCCTTTCTTTGACTACATGTAAATGCCACTGTAAGGTAAGATACTTGCTCTGTAGTAGCTACCGATGCAATTATTCTTCTCCCTACTTGCAAAAATTAGGAAGTGCTTTTCTGCCAGTAACACTCTGCTTATGGCTGCTGAAGTATGGACTACCTAACAAGGTGGCTTATGAGAAGAAAAAGGTTTCTCCTTTAGCAATATTCCAGTTGCCTTGAATTTTGTTACTAAAAACCCCCAAACACTCCATGTCTGCCCTCCTACAGTCTCCTTATTCTCCTCCTGATTTCCACAAAATTGTGGAATTGAAGAGAGCCTTTTTTTGTTTAGTTGTGTGTTTTTTTCCCTGAAAAGTATTGTGCAGTATGTACTGTAAATGTGCAGAAGGGAGGGATGAGAAATCTACTGCAAGTCTCTTGCATTGAAACAGAAATATACCCACAGCTGTAAAGGAAAGGGAGAAGCTGAAGTTCAAATCCACAAACCTTTATTTTTACCCACCGTTTAGAATCTGTTGCACTGCTTCATTTCCCATCTGTGCTGCTGTGAAGCCTTGTAAAGAGATGATGGAGGGATCAGAGCCGTAATTCAGCAGAAGCCGGCAGGTCTGCAAGTGACCTGCTAACGCAGCCCTGTGCAATGCTGTTTGACCAAGTGTGTCCAGTGCGTTCATCTGAAAAATTAGCAGCAATAGAAGTTGTAATTCAAAGCCTGTATCTACCTGTGCCCTTAATAAGTGCAGTAATAACAAGATTTTTCCAGCATACATATTTACCTATCAATCCTCCCACATGGCAATCAAATGAAACCAAATGACAAAACAGGTAAACACTCTGATATAAAGATAATTTACCGCTGATGCTTTCCTGTCTTTTAATAATACAAGGTTGGTTGTTATCATGGCTAGCAGACAACACAGGATCTCCTCACTTAAAATAGTGATCAAGCTTCTGACAAATTGGATGAATATCAACCTTGTGCAAAAAAATCAAAAATCTCACAGAAGAGAACGAGGTAAAGAATTGACTAAACAATTCGAAGATCTTCCAGCCGTAAGGAAATTACCATCTGTCACCCTCAGAAGAAGAATTAACATTAGTCACTCCTAAAAATTAAAGCAAAACAAAGATGTCAGATTAGGAATTCTATGAAGGAGTGAGGAGAAAAAGCAAAAAAAAAAAACCAAACAAAAATGATGCTGGATGCAGTAAATTTCCTTCTCACTTTTTGTACTTTTACAGACATATTAAGTTTAACTGGATATAATTCTACCCAACACAAAAGTGTATCAACAGGTGAAATGGAGTATTGCTTTCAAAGAGTATGATACAAGAGAAACCTATCTGTCTATCAAGATCCACTACAATATCTAAATAACTGGAACTGTCTTCATGGGTTCACTATCAGAGAAAGGAAAAGAACAAGAGAGAGCTTTAAAAAACAGGAAAAAAAAACTATCAGGAAAACAAGCTTTCAAGAAGACTGGTTGCACCTAACAGCAAGTCACGACAAATTTAAATGCAAATGTCCAACAGCTTTTTACCACTTTATGAAATACAGTACTACTCTATATTCTTTGCAAGCAACTCACAACCTGTTGTTTCCAAGCCTACAGATAGCAGGCTGTGAACTGCATGTATAACGTGTTCTGTTACTCTACAAAATCACCTTTTACCTTCTCAAAAATCTTTGTGGTAGCAGCGAACAAAGGTTCTGCTAGTGATTTCTGACCTAAAATACAGCCTGCAAATCCTACTATCTTTCCACAAAAAGGGGGGAAAAATATTTTGGGTAAGATGTATATTCTGCAACTAAATTATATTTGATTAGGGGGGTAACTATGTAGAAAATATCTAATTACCAAGTAGGGTAAAAATACTACAATATCAAGCGACAGGAAAGAACAAAGAAATATCACAAAAATAAAGAACTACCACATAGATCAAGCAGAGTGTGATTCGATATTGTCTGAAATTCTTCTGTATTTCTGACCTATTTGACAGGCTGGTAAAGCAGGAATTTCTCAGATCACAAACCTCTCTTTCTGGAAGATGTACAGGAGAACACTCTGCTTTCTTCTTACTGTGCTTAGCTCCTGCCACTCTAATGAGATTTCCCTAAAAGTTTTGTTTTAAATAAAAACTTAGTGCTATCATAAATATTAACTAGATGCTGAATGTCCCAAATCCATCATTTTGTTCAGGTGATGATCCTCATCTGTTTCAGGACACCAGATACCTTACATCACTGATAAGGGCACAAAAAAAAGCAGAAGTCTGGGGCTGTGCCGGTTTTGTGATGGTAAAGGCAGAATTAAATGAAGCTTGCTGATTCTGGGAGTAGCCGATAACCCTCTGTTCAGCAAGAAAGTGAATCATAATTAACATCTTTTGTAACGCTGAATTCCTGTGTTAAACATTCCCATACCAAACAAATTGTTCAAGAACTGCAGCAAGGCATTCATACTGCACAACTCAATACTGACTGTGTACCTGGAAAAAATGTTAATATTCATTTGAAAAGAACACTGGCAGTGTCATCAGATCCATCATCTCACATATCGTATGCAGGTTTACTTTCACCTCCAAAGAATTATCTTTGCCAACAATCGATTCTTGTGGCAGAACAACACCAGCCATTTGAAGAAATGTCTGCTTAATCCTGGCACAAGGAGGGCTGCCTCTGACAGACTGGGTAAAGCTGTTCTTTCCCTCAAGAGAATTTGGCATTGCAGGGCATTTTCATGGGGAAAATGCTCACTTTGAGGCAGATCTGCTCTCAGCAAGCACACAGCACTTGTCCAAAACCAACCCAAGAATGTACTGCAACTAAGGCTGAAGGCAACAGGATTTACCTCCAAATGAAAATAAATTTGAGCACTAGAAACTGAAATGTAAAATGTGATCAAAATAATGAAAATCAAACCTATCCAATACTATATTTAAGCTCTTTCAAATTCAAAGCTGAAGTTTAAACTCTGTTTGACAAAATGTAAAACATCCAAGGTGTACTGCCTTGTGTGCTGAGAAGGCAGATTGTTCCAGCTGCAGTAATAAAAAAAAAGGATAAATATTCCACGGGTCTCTTTTATAAGCAGTCTGAAATTAGAAGGGTGAAGTTCTGAAGTACTTCACAGACAAGTTTTCCACCAGGAGTTAAAAATGACAGATTTGATAGCTCTTATTTCACAGCACACTGGCTCTGGATCTGGTTTCTTGCCCTTTCAGCATGAAAACAGTGACTCCACTGCTGAAAACGCAACATAAAAGCAGTATGCAGATATCAAATGAAAAGTATTTTCAAGTAGGGCTTTTCATGGAATGACACCATCCTATACAGCATTTCCCCCTGCAGGACTCCTTTCTTTCCTTATAACCCTTTCATTTTCTCTTCTCTATTCTGTATAGATGCAGTAGAGAAATCAAAATGGTCGTGTATCATCAGGCACTGAATAGATTTTTCCTCCCTGCATTGCTGCAGTCTCAGAGCAGTGCACACAGCTATGGCAATATTCTCTTGGCTGCCAGGCACTTGTGGCAGCTCAACAGCTGAGACCTGTTCGGGAAGCTTCTTTTATTTGCAAGATATTATAAGCATATCAGCTTTCTGCTGGTATCAGATACTCTAAATATCCTGCCCCTTCTTGATACTACAACAGCACAAAATGCAGCAGCTTCCAAGCACTGTTATTTTCTCTGCAACATCTTTCTAAAAGATGTAGCTCTGCCAGCCATTCCAGTACCAGGGTATCCTTCCCCGCGCAATGCCCAACTACTCTTCTGCTGCATATGCTCTGAAGACAACTTGCAGTACATCCTTTGGCTTTAGGAATCACTAATAATAAACAAGATAGGAGTGAAGAGAGGTTGGTGGTCAGAAAAACAAAACCACCCCAACTAAAACCAAACAAAGTTTAAAAGGTCTAGTTTCACTCTGAAAGCTCCTAAACGAACCAGTCACACTTTTTTGTGGTTCTAGATAGATGGTGACTGTTGTCAAATCCATGGTCATGAAAGGCTGACAACATGCTACTCCAATGCGCAAAAACAACTCTATTCTACAAAGACACATCATGATGTTACCATGATGAGTAGGGGTGCTACCTAATACAACCGTAGAAAGGCTCATTTTCTCTTCCAGAAGAATTCTTTCAGCATTATCTTTTAGAAACATAACAGTTAAGCAGACAGCACTCACAACATCTCCATCCTTGCCCAAGATAGCAGTGAACTTGCATGCTTGCAGGTCTGTCTTTCCAACAATCAATTCAACTCAGAAAAACTTTAATTCTCTTCTACACTGCTAGAAAGCTGAATATCTTTCTGAACATATTAAATTTCACATGTATCTGTAAATTCAGAGAATAAGCTAGTTTTAAGATGTACCCAATTATTTAGCAATACAATAAAACAGGATGAAAAACAGTTTTTCATTAGTTCTCCATCTTCAAATGGTTTTATTTTTAAATAAAGGATTTTGACTATCTTCAAAGATAAACTGTGGCACTGATATTGTGGCTTGTGGATCTAATTAAAAAAAAAAAAGTTTATGTTTGAGGATTCTTTAAAGATCCTCTGCTTTTGTTTTTCATAAGGTGCTTTGAGGATATTCAACATCAAATAAGCAGTGGAAATGCAGTGGGAATAAGTGGGAAATGCAGTGTCACACTGCAGTTCAGGCAAATAAGTAAAATCTGGGTATGGCATTTAAAAACACAGACATTTATGATCAACATTTTTTAAGAAAGTTCTAAGAAATTCCAAGGTTTCTCACCTGTGATTTAGATGCATAGTTGGCAGTCAACTTCTGCAAACTCACGTAACAAGTTAATGAAAATGTCTTCACTGCCCACAGAATGGGCATTGTTTACACATATGATGCTGATGTGCAAGTGATGTGCACTAAGGACATCTTCAGAGGTTAAATTACAAATCTACTCTGCATCCCCAGTAAGGGCCAGCAAGATGCATTAAAACAAGCAATTTGTGGGTATACATTTACTATTGCCAATACTAATGTTCTTAGACTTATTTTACAGACACATTTTAAGACCAAGCACATGTTATTCAAGCAGTTCGTCACCTTTCATTATACTCTGACATACTTTGATCAACAGATGTACACAGTGATAAAATTAGGGATAATTAAATCCAGTTGCAAGATCTCAAACTATCTCTCCGTTCACCTCAAGCAAATCCGCTATAGCACTCTTTACTATGCCTCATGCCTACCTCCCAAACATTCATACTTCACAGGACATCTCACTTCTGTTGTCTGACACAGATCACAGCTGCTCTCATGAAAATGGCAGTTTCTTCTCCATTGTTAAAAACAATCATAAATGATTTTCAATCTAAAAAACTTTGTAGTAGTTTGTAGATCATCTCCTACATCCATTACTGGATGATTATAGCAGATCGGCTCTCTGACTTTTGGCAATGTATTTCAGAAGAACAAAGTTCCACTTTTTGAGAAGCCCCAGTTACCCATCTTTTCCAAGCTTTTACTTTATCTATAATTAGCAGTGGTTTCCAGAAGGCAGATTAAGGTTGACTTATCCAGTACCTTTCCCTTGACAGAAGAAATGATTGCAAAGTAAAGAAAATACACTTCAGCAAGCACTTGCTATGGGATCCCATGGGAACTGAATGTATTGAAAGGGGTGGAGCTGCTCAGTGACTGGCTGTGGAATAATAATGTTTTAGCATTTTCATTAATGATCTTGGCACAGGAGAATGCTGAAGGGCATGGATATGCTAAATCAGCAAGAAAAAATATAGAGAGTCCTTGAGATTCTGTGATTCTCTGGATATTGTAAAACTACAGGAAGGATTTGAGTACTACTGTGTCATGTCTATTAAAAAGGCAAACAGTATGCACTAGTCCAGCATTTACAGTAGAGATAGGGAAGTGCCATCACGTAAGGCAGTGGGGTGACTGAATTCCATTCTCCTTGCTTGGGTTCCAAGATTTCCTCTGGTGCTAGTGAGGAGAAGAGTTATAAGGATGATTTGGAAATGGCAATCTTCCCTTACGAGAAAAAAGTTTGAGGCTTTTAGCCTACTAAAACAAAAGCCAATAAGAACTATTTTATTCACTGCAAATACCTCAGCAAAAGTAGTATTAAAAATGGAAAAGAGGTATTTAAACTACAGGAGTCTGCTGTTGAAAGAACAAACAGATATTCACTGTGAGGCTGCTATTGCAGGGAGACTAGATTCACCAGCTCATGAGAATCCTCTCATGAAAAATACAACTAGACATGATGAAAGAGTTGAGTACATCTGACTACATCTTATGAAGTAACTAAAAACTCAAGGCACAGCAAAAATAAACAGGAAGAAAAAGCTTCAAGAAACACAACAAATGGAAAACAAAACCCAAAAAGCTGTATCATACTTCAGGGGATTAAAGCTTCCATGTACCAACAATTGGAAATGAAGTATCAATTGAATCTGATTACTAATATTCACAAATATCTAAATGGTGGGTGTCAGGAGGTTGGGGCATCCCTTTTTCGATGGTATCTAGCAACAGGACAAGAGGTAATGGGATGAAGCTGGAACACAAAAAGTTCCATTTAAACATAAGAAAAAACTATTTAACTGTGAGGGTGATGGAGCCCTGGCACAGGCTGCTCAGGGAGGGTGTGGAGTCTCTTTCCTTGGAGGTCTTCAAGACCTGCCTGGACACATTCCTGTGTGAGCTGATCTAGGTGGACCTGCTTCTGCAGGGGGGTTCATCTCTAAAGGTCTCTTCCAATCCTACCATTTTATGATTCTATGACGAACTGAATACCAACAGCAAAGCATGAGCAAGAGGTCAAATGATAATATACAAGACAAACATTTTAAAGTGGTTAAATATGCCTAGTTAACTAATTAATACCCTAGNGAAATGATTGCAAAGTAAAGAAAATACACTTCAGCAAGCACTTGCTATGGGATCCCATGGGAACTGAATGTATTGAAAGGGGTGGAGCTGCTCAGTGACTGGCTGTGGAATAATAATGTTTTAGCATTTTCATTAATGATCTTGGCACAGGAGAATGCTGAAGGGCATGGATATGCTAAATCAGCAAGAAAAAATATAGAGAGTCCTTGAGATTCTGTGATTCTCTGGATATTGTAAAACTACAGGAAGGATTTGAGTACTACTGTGTCATGTCTATTAAAAAGGCAAACAGTATGCACTAGTCCAGCATTTACAGTAGAGATAGGGAAGTGCCATCACGTAAGGCAGTGGGGTGACTGAATTCCATTCTCCTTGCTTGGGTTCCAAGATTTCCTCTGGTGCTAGTGAGGAGAAGAGTTATAAGGATGATTTGGAAATGGCAATCTTCCCTTACGAGAAAAAAGTTTGAGGCTTTTAGCCTACTAAAACAAAAGCCAATAAGAACTATTTTATTCACTGCAAATACCTCAGCAAAAGTAGTATTAAAAATGGAAAAGAGGTATTTAAACTACAGGAGTCTGCTGTTGAAAGAACAAACAGATATTCACTGTGAGGCTGCTATTGCAGGGAGACTAGATTCACCAGCTCATGAGAATCCTCTCATGAAAAATACAACTAGACATGATGAAAGAGTTGAGTACATCTGACTACATCTTATGAAGTAACTAAAAACTCAAGGCACAGCAAAAATAAACAGGAAGAAAAAGCTTCAAGAAACACAACAAATGGAAAACAAAACCCAAAAAGCTGTATCATACTTCAGGGGATTAAAGCTTCCATGTACCAACAATTGGAAATGAAGTATCAATTGAATCTGATTACTAATATTCACAAATATCTAAATGGTGGGTGTCAGGAGGTTGGGGCATCCCTTTTTCGATGGTATCTAGCAACAGGACAAGAGGTAATGGGATGAAGCTGGAACACAAAAAGTTCCATTTAAACATAAGAAAAAACTATTTAACTGTGAGGGTGATGGAGCCCTGGCACAGGCTGCTCAGGGAGGGTGTGGAGTCTCTTTCCTTGGAGGTCTTCAAGACCTGCCTGGACACATTCCTGTGTGAGCTGATCTAGGTGGACCTGCTTCTGCAGGGGGGTTCATCTCTAAAGGTCTCTTCCAATCCTACCATTTTATGATTCTATGACGAACTGAATACCAACAGCAAAGCATGAGCAAGAGGTCAAATGATAATATACAAGACAAACATTTTAAAGTGGTTAAATATGCCTAGTTAACTAATTAATACCCTAGAGCATATCCCATCTGGGAACTTCAAAGTGTTTCATAAGCCTTAATGACCTACCTTTGATGAAAACACATGATTGCATTGTGTACCATTTCACAGCTAAAAAACCTGATCCATTGCAGAATGGAAATACATGCTTAATTTTAACTACAAGTGGTCTTCTACCATGCATTTAAGTGCTTCACTAGATTATAAATGTGAATGCCTATCCTCAGAATAACATAGTGAGCATATATCAGGATATGAAAGAATAATGATTTTTAATGACCACCATGTACCTCTATTTGCATACTGTCAACTGAAAAAAAAAACCAAAACAAACACCCCAAAACAACAAAAAAAACCCCAAATGGAACAGACCACTTGGCATAGTTCTATAGATAACTGTGAGCCACTCACCACTATCACTCAGTCCAAACGGACTCAAGGATTTAGGAATTTCTGCTTCAAGACATAAAAGAATTACAAGTAGCAATCATAATGTGCTACTGACACAAACAATAAAATTGAACCATTCCAATAAAGATGATGTCACAGAATCACAGAATCTTAAGGGTTGGAGGGGACCTCAAAAGACCATCTAATCTAATGCCCCTGCCAGAACAGGACCTCCTAGAATAGGTCACACAAGAACTCATCCAGGTAAGTTTTGAATGTCTTCAGAGAAGGAGACTAAACAACCCCTCTGGGCAGCCTGTTCCAGTGCTCCGTCACTCTCACAGTGAAGAAGTTACCTTCAGTGCAGCAAGAGGCTTTCCAAAAATCCTCAGGATGCAGAAATTCCTTATGTTTCAAAGCAGGTAGTAAGTATCTGGGTATCGATATGCTTGAAATTCTAGCATGTCCAGTTCAGTGCTTACCAAAGTACCATCAGCACTGAACTCACATGCAAGATCAAGATTCATATAAAACTATGAAGTATCTCTTCCTATGGCACTCTTAGTATGCTACTAAGAGTGAATCTGGGAAAATGATAATGAATGGTTTTAATGACTATGACTGAGACCTCTGGCCTTGCTTTTCCACTGGGGAAAATCTTGGTATGGCACCACTGCATCAGGATTCTCAAATGCAATAAACTCTGTCATGGTACTGTTAAGCTATTTTATGATGCCATTAAAGGACTCTGAAGTGTATCAGCTACTGAAATCTGGCAATGATATCTCACACAGGCTTATAAATGACAATTCATTGTTTCAAAATAAACAGACTTAGTATTAAGTATGCATACAATTACATTGCTTGTGCCGCTTAGCATGTCAAGATCGACAGACTATATTGTTATTACAGGTATATTTCTTCATTTCTTGTAACGTGAATGAAGATGAAAACAAAGAGAGTAATGTGAGCCCTCGTAAAAGCAAAAATGAGGAGCTCATTTGTATTTTAACCCATGCAAATAAAGCATCCATCAAGAAGTATACCTGAGAAAATTAAGTAGCTAAGTATACCATTGCCATGAACATCAACTTTGCTGCTAAAACTCAAGAGAAAAGACCATTCTGAAATACTTCTGAAAGATGATTAAAAGACATTCTAAATAAAGACAGTTACACTTTCCTTTGCTTTTAACTAATAACTTGCTGAACCATGTGTTTCTAAGCAAGATTCACCACAGGCTTGCAAATGACTTTTGTCAGCACCTATCAATGGCTAAAGGACATAGCAAAACAAGCTGACCAAGAGAATAAGCAAGTAAGCAAGGGCTAAGGGATGTCTGCCATTAGACTACTAAACTCAGTATCAGCAAATTCAGACATTGGATATTTTCAAGCCTACAAAATAAAGTCATAAGAAGCACCTAGATGACCACATTTATTAGAAATGAGTAGCAAGGTTCATTAAAAGGGAGTAAGCTAGACTCCCAAAGCCTGTATTTAGTTACTTGGAGAAAAGACCTAATTTTCAGACGGGATTCCTGGACATTCTCTATCGATTTAAGAAAAACACTCTTCCAAGGCTAACATGAGAAGCACAAGGCATACAGAAGAAAAAGCAACAATGATCATAAAAAATATGTATATAGACAATATAACACTTCTTGCCTTTTGCCGTAATATTTCAGTATATTTACCTTTGCTCCATGTTTATGCAGAACTTCCATGACATCATTATGAGCTTTTTCAGCTGCAACGTGCAAAGGTGTCATGAAACTAGAGGGAAAAAAAAAGGAAGAAAATCTTAAGTTTTCCATTCTGTGTACGGTAGAGTCTTTAGGGAAATTAAAAAATTTCAGAAACCTACTCTTTGTTTTTCTCATTAACATTTGCTCCTTTCCTGAGCAATAGTTCTGTAACTTGCTTCCGCTTGGGATGCACAGCGGCCACAGCACAGTGCTGCAAAAAAGTAAATATAAATTATATTTCAACTATACAGATGACAGAGCTCTAAGATCCAGGACTTCATCTCTTAATTATTCTGCTGAACATCATACTACAAATTTGAAACAGAATCCATCAAATTTCTGCTGGAACATACAACACTGAACAAAATACAAGCCGGTGATTAATGCCAAATTATTCCACTCAGAAAAACACTTCATTTCAAAGCTAGTTGTCACAAAGGAAAAAAGCACTATGTTCCTAACTACATCAACAAGGTATCAGGACAAAACCAGCATATTGCACACAAAAGAAGTAAAGACAAAGGGCTTGAAACAATCTAACTTTTTACACAGAGACTCCAAAAGGGTCCATTAAGATTCCGCTGCTGTTGTCAGATTAATGTGACTTTTGAGTGGTGTTTTGTTTCTTCTTCTATTTCAGCATTTACTGAACTTGTGAACCTAATCGCAATTCTATTACATACACGGTTACAAATTATATAATAAACAAATGGGCAATAAGGTACTCTAAGAGAACTTTCTTTTCCATGATATGAGAAAGATGTCTTCATATAATGCTTTTCAACGCATTTCATCTGCAGAGACTAGACCCCATCTGCCTGACTTTTTTAACACTGGCCCTACCAGTGCATTCCTGAGGACAGAAATTTCAAGCATGGTTCCAGATAAGCTGAATTCCATGCTTTAAAATCAGTCCAGAAATGCTTGCCTCAAAGTTTAGATATCTGAAGGTAGAGGACTATGAGAACTAGGAGATATTTTTGAATGTTTTTGTTTATATGTTACCCATGTTTTAAGCCAGTAACCTGTAAAAAGCAGTCAGTCTCCAGGAACAGAGTTCTCAAACTTTTCCATAGCAAAACAGTAGCCTTTACAAAGGGATAGACCTTAAACAGAACGTTAGTAAGTCGCAATATTACTGATAACCATATTTTGTCCAGTTTCAGCCTTCACTGTGTAGTAACTGCCACCCAAGCTTCCACAGTGCTGCCAGTCAGCAGAGCGTGCTCAAGTTTTGCAATGGCAAGCTTTGTAAATAAATATTAAGATCAACTTTTGGTCTGAAGAGTGGCAGTGCTTTTGACTTTGCAGATAATAACCTATCAGTATTTCCTGTCAATATGATAAACCAGCATTAAAAGTAACACAAATTCTGAAATAGCCAAACCTCAGAGCAACACAGAAAAATAAACCAGATGCTTGCCCTGGCCCTTGTGGAGTAATAGGGCACAGACTCCAGTGCTCCATGACAAAAGACACCATGCTTAGGACAGGAATAGCTCAGTTAGATTGTACATAACCTCATCTGATCCTGGAAGCTAAATCCTGCCACTGGATGGAAGACTACTTGGACATCTCAAGTATGGGATGCAGAAACTGAAAACCAGTCAAACGCCTAATGAATAGTGAACCAAAGACACCAATAGGGCTAAAATTGCCCATTTTGGCTATCTATCTCTGTAGAATGCACAAGCAGAGAAGAGCATAGAACAGCACAGGATTTAAAAATTATTATTATACAGCTAAACAGATGCCACATTGTCCGCAGTTGATATATTTAAGAAGAAAATTATAAGAAAATTATCCCAAACTTCCCATTGTCTTCACGTGCAACCTCTAGATATCTCTTCTCTGTCTTGCTTTTATGTTCAGGCTAGGATCCTAAGTCCTACACAGAAGGAACAGAGCATAACGATGCTCGGTACTCAATACACAATGTTCTGTTCACAATCACAATGTTTATAAGACTAAATATGCAGTTGTGTGCCTATAGCTGAGACCTACCACTGAGAAGAAAATGTCCCATTGGAATAAAATATCATAACTATAATGGTTTTAATACCAGCAAGTCCTCTCAACTTCAACATCTTCACTGCATCTGACATACTGGCTGTGTTCTTTGCTTTTACTGCTTCTCCAATTATGTAATAGCAGGATACTGCCAGGAAAGACCCCTTTTTCCATAGCTAATGTGGTGGTGTTAGTAACACTCCACTCCTCTTAAGATCCTGTGATATACACCTACCATCTACTTGCACCACAATTTTACATATCCTATGGAAAAATTCTGTTATCCAAGTTTGCCTACATAAAACATTAAGCAAGCACTGGATCACTGGAATAGAATTTAACTCCAGAAAAAGCACGGCAACTGACTAACAAAAAAAAGACAAAAGAGAATGGGAAAAGGGCAAGAGATAGGTGAAAAAATGAACAGCTGCAGGGCTTCTGTAATCTACCAGGAAAAAGAAAAAAGTTATAAAAAATTATATGACGTTTTTTCTAGAATAGTGATGTAATATATAGTGTTTGATGGCAAATCCTCTATCTCAGATGATTAATATGTTTTCGTAGTCTAGAAATAAGACTCCTCAAATAGCACTACCAACACATTTATCATAAAACAAATGGATTGATTATATAATCTCACCAGTGCAGTCTCATGCGATTGTGGTTGCTTAAAATTAATGATCTCCAAAGCAAGTGTCTTTTTCACTTTGGCTAGGTCTGCCTCTCTGGCTGCTTGCAATAAAGAGTGTCCTTTGAATTCATCTGTTAGAGAAAAAAGATGCATTGAATATTCAGCAACATGTCAAATTTATAAATGTTACTGAAGAAAGTTAGCTATTCTCAAGTAAGAGACATTAAGAATATTTCTGTATGTCTTCAGATAGTGGCTGAATAGGGACATAGAAAATGAAACATGGTTTACTGAAATGAAAGGGACATTATAAAGCAGAAGGAAAGTGATTCGTTGAGTATAGTCCTTAGTTTCCTCCCTTATATACTCCACCTACTTTATACTAAATGCATATGTGACCTCTGAATTACCTCTTATATTGTTCAAGTGAGCACATGCTATTACATACTCTTCAGAAAAAAAAGCATTACAGTTGCTTTTGAAAAACCTTACTGTATCTACCACTACAATAACTCAAAGTAAACCCTGAATACATATATATATATTTATAATCTTAAAAAAAAAAGAATATATAGAATTTAANGAAGAAAGTTAGCTATTCTCAAGTAAGAGACATTAAGAATATTTCTGTATGTCTTCAGATAGTGGCTGAATAGGGACATAGAAAATGAAACATGGTTTACTGAAATGAAAGGGACATTATAAAGCAGAAGGAAAGTGATTCGTTGAGTATAGTCCTTAGTTTCCTCCCTTATATACTCCACCTACTTTATACTAAATGCATATGTGACCTCTGAATTACCTCTTATATTGTTCAAGTGAGCACATGCTATTACATACTCTTCAGAAAAAAAAGCATTACAGTTGCTTTTGAAAAACCTTACTGTATCTACCACTACAATAACTCAAAGTAAACCCTGAATACATATATATATATTTATAATCTTAAAGAAAAAAAGAATATATAGAATTTAAATATAAAATATTGCACCACTGGTCTGAAAGAAAGCTAACCAGCTAAACATTTGAATCCAGCCCGCTACAAAGATGAAACAGGTTTTCATAGCAGTTACATCTTTGCAAATATGAAGAAGTAATTTTGTTATTTTAAATGTAACATATTTTTTAGTTCAGCAACTAGTTCTTTTAGTTTAAAATAATTTTGAACTTGAAAGAGACTAAAAGTGTTTCTCTTACAATGTACAAACAAAAGGCAAGTCAGCAAGAATGACATCTGAACCTGGGAACTAGAAAAAACACCCCTCAACAATCTCAAGAAAAACATCAAGTTTTTTCTTTCACAAGTAAGCTTGAAATCCTAAACTTGCTAAGAGAAGCTTTCTTCTCCCATCTTGTTTTAACATCTGGTGCATTTGTGGATTTAGAAATAAAAATAAATATAACTTCTCAATTTTCATTTCAAATAGAATTCAAATTTCTTTGTCATCAAAGCATTACTCAAAGCACAACTACAAGTGAATCTTGAGACAACAAAGAAATGTATTGTTATTCCTAAAGTATAAAACCAAAGAACTTGAGAATATACCAAACACGTTATTTGAGGTATGCAAGTACATGATGTCCCATCAAGACACTGTCAAATTTGGCATAAAGTTCACCCTTGTGTACATATTTCAGTGGATATTAATGGACATTAATCCTTCCTCACTCATAGTTCCAGGAACTCTGGTTCCAGGAACTAGAAATAGAGACATTATTCAAAGTTTAAATATATTTTTCTTCTTGCTAATTTAAACAAATGGTAAATTACCCTGCCTCAAAGCCAGAAGCATCTCTCGTAATAGACCAGAATAGAGGAGATAAGTAGCTAAAAGACACCAGTGCCTAGAGCAAAGTTTACTGCTGCACATGATTTCACCACCTTCACATCCAAAGAATGGTTACAGACAGAAAACCTGACTAGCTGTGATGGTGACTAGTGCAGGATCACATTCTTAAGTGTGTCAGGGGGCTTCTGCTATACTAGAACAGTGACAGTCAAAGCCAAAAGCTTATTTAAAATTGAGTTTAGAATCTACTGCTCAAGAAGGAGTCTTCTGTAACTTTAAAATGCTTTGTTTTCATGCTTATCTCATTTAATTATCTTTTACAGTTTAAAACAATAATAAGAAAAAAATCACCAAAAGAAAGTAAAGGCAGATAAATTCAAGTTTGAACTGAAACATTGTTTTGTAAACAGCGTAAAGATTGCAAAGACTACCAAAGAAGGTGCTGGAATTTCCACCTCCAAGTTTCCACACTGAAGCTACCTACCTTCATGAAGCTGCTCTAAGTGTGATACAGAGCCTTGATTTATAGGCTCTTGTGTGAATGGACTTTAAGCAAAAGAAACCTGCACTCTTCTGGTCATTGATTCAGCAGTGCCTAAAACATTTTAAACCCAAGAAAACCAGGAAATAGAGATACCTGCATCCTGCAAAGTGAGAGGCATCACTGCAGTGGCTCTGCTGCTTTGCACCTACTTGGGAAGTATAAGGAAGCTGGCTTGAACGGAAAGCCCTCCTTTCATGCCCACCACCAATTGCGTCCAGTCTGAAAACACTTACAGGTCAGTCTCTCCCTTAGCTCAGGTGTTGGAGCCATATCGACCGCACTCTTGCCGTGGCAGTTGACCAACGTGGGATCAGCACCGTGACTCAGCAGGAGGGAGCAGACCTCCACACGGTTCTTGGAAGCAGCCTCGTGCAAGGGGGTAAATTGCCAGAGGTCCATAGCATTCACACAGGCACCATGCTAGCATGGCAGAGAAAGCCTTATATCAGTAAGACAAATCATCTTCAACTACTAAAATCTTACGGATTTTAATTTCATTGTAAAAACTGGTTCCATTCTTTCATATATAAACACACACATAAAATATTAACTACAAAGATACCTGTATACATAAAAATACTGTTGAACCCTCAAAAAAAAGGGGAAATAGCTTTTCAGGAACAGATTCTTCCACAGAAAAATTCAAATAAATGAAACTCTACTATCTGTCCAAAGAAATGAGGTGGGATAAAACTCCCACATATACTGTAGCACAGAAAGACTTATAGTTGCGGCCTTCTGAAATGACAGGCAGGATGGTTGAAACCTGTTACTACAGGAAAAACACTCGCAATACTATTTTTCAACTTCGATATAAACAGTTCCTATCTCACTTAACACGTCTAAATCCACAGCAATTGCTTTCTATCCTTTTGCTTACCTTGAGCAGCAGCTCTGTAACCTCATAGTGTCCATATGAACATGCATTATGAAGAGGCACAAGACCACTACATGGAAGAAGGAAAATGACAAATTTATTTAAGCAGAATTTTTCAAGGAGGAAGAACATTTTTCTCTCTATTGAGAGATGAACAGAAATAAAATTAAATGCAAAATATTTAAATAGTAAAACATTTTAAAAATAAGATTCACAAACTAATGGAAGAATCTATCTTTCCCAAACAGCATGTTACTTCAAATCAACATGAAAGAGTTTTTTTGTATTTTTTGTTCTAACAGGCCACAGATGTTTAATCTACCACTAAGATTAGTATTAATTGGCTTTGAAATGATCTCTCTTGAAGCTATTAAGCAGGGGGGAAGTCCCATTCTGCATTCAATTTGCTCAAGAGAAGTCAGTGTTCTGTTTCTCCCTAAATATGTACTCCTGTTTATTTAAAAAGCTATTTAAAAGGCAAAGCTCCCAAGATAACGTTAATGTAACTCCTGGGTATATTATGAAGATGTACAAACATCCACAGAAAGTAGACTGAAATTGCTGCTCTAGACTGTGGAATGACCTGATTTTACTTCATTTTTTTTACAGTACATCCTATTTAGCTGTGTGAGATACTTCTAAGAAAGTCCCTGTATTTTTGTACAGCTGTATTGCTGGATGCCATACCTAAAAATGACACTAGTAAAGCAACACTGACATTCCCATAAGCACAAGATGTAATATAATACAGAAGCCAGGCATCGAAAGAGAGATGCAAAGACAACATTATTACAGAGGACAAAATGAACTGATTTCAAGCCAAACAAGATAGGCCAGTTATGACTCAACAAATCAGGACGCATAATACATTGAAAACAATAATTAACCCTTCACCATTTATGAAAAATACACAGGATTCCCAGAATTTCAATACCAACTCAGAGTATTAGGACAGCAAGTACTAAAGAGGGTAAAGCTTAAATTTCAGGTAGATGCTCTCAGAAGAGGCACTGCACTTGTCATGGGAGAGGGAAACTTGCTTTTGAAAATTTTTCCAACTGTTATTTCCCATGATCACTTTTTCTAATTACAACTTGTGGGTGTATGTGTGAGACAGAAAGAGTGTCCAGTCCACAGAGCACTCAAAAAATGCTGCTCTCTTCCAAAATAATGGTCATCTAAGAGTACTGATGCCTTCAAAGACAGTCACTGCAGCAATCCACCTGGCCACTTCTGCAGCATACTCTTCCCTTTACTTCTGCAGCACATTGTGACTTTGCACAACCACAGTAAGGCAAATAAATGACCAGTGGAAAAATTGCTGCTTCCTTGGCTGTGGTCCTCTTTGGGAACAACTAGAAGCGATCACCGTCTTGAAGACGCACCACACTTCCTCAGGACTGACTCTGAAGTGACACCATTGAGGAGAATCTAATCAAGTCTATAAAATTAATGTAATCTAATTTAGCTCCATAAATGACATGAATTTATTTATACCCTGTTTACCCATAAATTATGTATAAATAAGAAACAGTAAGGAAAACCAAAACACCACGCTGATTGTAAATGTGTGATGCCATTAAAAAAAAAAAAGTAGGGGGGAGCTTATTGGGAAGTCAGATATTTCTAAGTATGTTTGGGTTGTTTTGAAGTTTAATACAAAGTGTGTCGTCTTTCCTTCCTTTTCTTCCTTCCTTCTTTTCCCTCTTCCCTGCCCTTATTCAAGTTCAACCTAATTAACTTCTCACACTTTCCAAGTAGACCACTCAAACATCATTAAAGTAGCTATACTGGAATTTTCTACCAAGTAATGCTGAAATTTAGGAAATGTGCAAAATATCTAAGACTTGCTTTACAATGCTGGACCTACTCAAATAGGTATGACATGCAGCTTTACTGTGGGGGTTCTTGATTTACATAATGCACCATCATGCATTTCACAACAATTCTGATCAAATGAGTCACTAAGGATGAAAGTACTGACAGAACTGCTACCATTAGTCAATCTTTAAGAGTTTAATTACGTTTGGGACTGGTTCTGGAAAGAAAAGAAAAAAGCTAAGTTCTTAATTTTAAATCTCTTTTAGCTGGACTCTGCAGAAAATGAAGATAGAGCAAGTCCCTCAAGTTTGCTGATGGAGACAGAACACACACTAATATGTTACTTCTATGGACTCTGAATACAAAATACATGCCTTTAACCAGGGGCCCAATTTCTACAACATTAGGACTAAGCTCTCCTACCAGACCATCATGAGAATTATCACCTTTAGAATTCAGAAACATATGGCTGATAACAACAACAACAAAAGAAAAGGTGTAACAGAGGACTTAAAACAAGTACAATCACAGCTAGTCTGTTACTGGGGCTCTAACAAAAGTTGACTTGTGATGAACCACACTCAGATTTTGGAAGCAAATGTAACGTTCTCATCCAACCATGTGAGATTATGCTGCAATGTGAAACAGCAAAATAATTCTTCATCTTGATTAATACACAACCACTGCTGTAAACAGATAATAAATCAATTCATTTTACATACCCTTTGTCTTTTGCATGCACATCTGCACCATGCTGAAGCAGAAGTTGGACTATTCGAACTCTGTTGTAGCCTGCTGCTAGGTGTAAAGGAGTAGACTGCAAAGTAAAACAAAACAAGATGAAGAATGGGATCCATATAAATTTGAAATTCCTCGGTTCTTGCCGTTTAAGTACTCTTTGGTTTCTCCTACACGTTGGATCAAGCTAAGTACACTTCCCTTCTGTAATCAGCCAAATTAACAAATACACAGCATATGCATGTCCTTCCTGTTGTCAAACCAAATAAATGTTCCTTAAAATGAGTAAGAATACAGCTATATCTTAAGACAATAATGAGCTGATCATTTAAAGTTAATTTAAATAATGGACCAACTTTATTTTGTTTGGGATTTTTTGGTGTTTGTTTGGTTTGAGATTTTTGAGGGTGGGGTTTTTTTGTTTATTTTTGGTTTTGTTAATGGTATAAATTAATTAAAATTTTTAATGTTTTTTTAAATTTATGAGCAAATTGATGCAGTTCAGGCTGCATACTCACAGGTTATAAAACTGCTTGCATGTTATACTTGTAGCAACAACGGCACAAGAGGCAGACTGCAGAACCAGAAATAATGCATTTTTTCCCACAGCAGGCATGTTTGTCTTCAGTTCTGCACCAAACAAGCAGCCATACACATTTTGTACTGTGATGTGCTAAGACATGTGGAGCAAACTGTATGCAGTTTACGGTTTTCTGCAAAATGCACAGTCCCACCAGTAATGCACCTTGTTGCCTGAAAGAGTAACAACAACCCTTAAGATTCTGTGATTCTGTAATAACATCTTTCTCCATAACCAATTCCTCAGCATTTTAACTGAAAGCTTTTGAAGATGACACCAGTAATTCTCCTTAAAGTTCATTTTTTAAAGTTTTGCATTATGAAACAAATTATGTGCTGTCTCAGTCCAAAGGAACTTATTTCTTACATAAATGGGTGATGCTGTTTCCTCCTTCCCAAGGTTGAGAAGCAGAGGATTTTCAAGGGATCTCTGTTGCAATTTATTTTGTGGCATGCAGCCAAATACCAGAATTTTATTGTAGTAAAACCCCATATATAAACTAGCTTGATCACATGGAAAGACTTACATATCTCACAGTATTAAGCCAAATACGAATTTAATGTCAGCATTAAAACACTGCATGGTATTACAGGTGAGATATCATATTTCACTATTATCAAGATTTTTAAAAAAAACCAAAAATCAAGACAAATGGTCTCATCTGTGGTTAAACATCAGCAGGTGTTATGTATCCATAAAGAGTATGGATTTCCAGAAACTGATACATATTTAGTATGACTACAACTCGGAGCAGTCAATATTTCATTTTACTATAGTCTTAACGCTTTGCTGCTTTGCTCCAGAAAGTAACTACTTTGACACCTACCAAGCATCCCATATACCATAGCAAGGAGACAGCTTGTGCTATCAGAAATGAGAGCACAAGGCATCTCTATGAGAAACACTTGTGTAACTAGTTCATTTAGGGAAGCAGCCATGCAAGTTTCCATAAACTCTGTCTTTGGAAATATCTATATTCAAAAGAAAGATCTCTAACATTCCTAACTGGAAGATCGCTAAAGTGTCTTCAAAGTACAAAACGGCACCACTAACAAAACAGGTCAAGTATTTTAAGTGCTTGGCCATTCAAAACCTTAGGATCTATTATTCTATTTCAGAAAAGCATACTACTGAATTAACAGTTTGGGTTGATCCAGAAGGCATCATATTCTTTCAGCACTTGCCTCTGTTATAAAATAGCTGGCTTCTGTGTATAATAAACACTAACAAAGATCATGCCGCTACTGCTGTTAGCAGAATGTTTCAGTACTGTTTATTCCAACAATTGCCTTGGTTTGGTTACTAAATCCAGTTTTATCAACTGAAATCATAACTCTGAAAATCTGAAAGGAATTTGAAATGATCTGTGGAAAAATCAGTCAACTTACTGAAAGGTTTAAACTCCAGAAGAAAGTGGAGCAAACACTAAATTCCTGGACTACTGTAAGATCCTTTAAACTCACTACAATTAAACTACATCCATTCTTGTCTGCATGTCTAAAAGCCATGGCAGAATTCCAAGATGATGCATTACTCATATTAAGCATTAAAAGGGTTGTTATCAATAAAGATACATCAACCCTGGAGTCTCATTCAATGATTAAAATTAAAAGAAAAACTATTATGACTCAAGCTAGGTCTGTGCATTTTGTGTTTCTAGGGCTATTAGATTTGCATTTGACAAATAACTTCACTAGAGAAGAAACACAAAACATTTCAAATTTATAGTCACAAGACAAACAGTGTGACATAAGTGAAGCAGAACAGTGACATCCTAAATATTTTGACAATTTCTATCCCTGCCTCTCAGAAAGGGGAGCTACTTCTCTCCCCTTGTGCAAGGCCATGCAGACACCACAGTCCCGTGAATGAACAGAGAATATCACGTCTTTGCACACACCAGGAATTAGTTATTTAGCTGCAGCCAAGTGCCTGATGTTTGTAGCACTTGCCTTTTGATCCACAGCAGCTTCAGTCAATGTGCATTCTGTGCTATGGCTGCCTCTTCAGGAGGAGCCAACTGATGCTCCCTGCACCTATGTCTGCAGACAGGGCTGAGATATCACCATGCTTTAACTTTGCAATCACAAGCCATATAACCTGGAGAACCACACAGTGCTGGAGACATAAGGCTAGAGAGACCACTTAACTGAGGGACAAGCAGTTCAGCAATCCTGAAGGGCCACTCCCTCTGTATCCTGGCCTAGTATATCAGAACCCACAAGCCAGCACTTACATATGCTTCGCAAAGGAGGCAGGAAGGCCCATGCTCAATGATTTTTAAAGGACTTATTTCCCTTTGAGTAACCCACTCTAGTGGAAGGTGTCCCTGCCCATGGAAGGGGGGCTTGAAGATCTTTAAGGTCTCTTCCAATCCAAGTCATTCTATGATTCTATGCTCTTATGAGAAAAACACATTCATTCATGTTACAGATTTAACAGTTAAAAATACTAATCTCGCATTACAAGCTTTTATGCCAATTACAGAAACTAAGTACCTAAAAGATAATGTCATGATACACAAACTGTTTATTATATGAGATTATTAGCCCTCAAAAAAATTAAAACAAAAACTAAGTCAAATGAATTACGATAGCATGGCACTAGAAAAGGAGAAACTACTACAAACAGCAGTACCGTATGTTGCACCTGCAAGGTATAGCAAATGAATCACTTAATATTAAGAAAAGACATTTAATTGAGCTACCAATTAACCCTTCCTCCCATGTCTTGCAATAGCTGGCAAGAGACTTACAGATAGGAATCCCTACAGAGCATTTACCTTCAAGGACTCCAATTTGCCATTATCAAGTGAATCGCACTGTCTTACTTGCTAGTGTAATTAAAAAGAGTACAAACTCCACTTTTATTAAAGTAGACCCTCATGTGAGATGTTCACAGTAGTTTAAAGTTTTATGGCACCTGTAATTGAGTCAAAGCAGGTACGGTGCATTTCAAGGAAGATGACTGCACACAAGATTGCAACCACTGTCAACATATATACCTAACAATTTACACTGAAGCAGGTATTTTTGCCTGCAGTCTTTTTTGAAAATGTGTTGCCTGGGAACAGGGAAAATGCCTTTTTTTAAATTGAAAAAAACATACATGCAGCACTTTTATACTATTTTCATCAAGCCTCAGGTATTTTCACACTGCTTCATTACCAACAGTTGATTTGATGATCCCTGTTCAAGGTCAGACGCCTTGGACTTGCTATCCCCTGTTTACCTGCATCAAACAAAAGGGACTGTGAGGGACAGCCAGAGCTGCAGGCTGCTGAGCTGCTTCTACTGAAATCAGAAAATTAATTTCAACAAATTGTCCACAGGCAATATGAGTGTGCTGGCTGCAAGCATCCATTTCCCTTCGTATCTTGCTGAAGAATCTTTAGCAGCTCTTAGATGGTAACACTGCCATCGTCTCAGAAGAAAGCTGCATTTTCAGATTCAAAATATGAATTGCCCATTATCTGCAAGACCAATATCAGACACAAGACTCTTCTAAGACTTCATATATTGCCTATTCTTGCTTTCTGCTACCAAAATCTCTATATAATGCTGTCTGATAACAATCTTAATTGATGTGTTTCATTCTCAAGTTGTCATCACTAAGGTTATTAAAATTAACAAACAACATTTTCATCACATATATGATGCCTCATCATATATCTAATTTACAACATGCAGTGATTTAGAATGATCATAATTTAATTTCATCTTCTGCAGGAAAAACATTCTCATAATAAAGAGGAAACAGTGATTTTGAGAGGCAGCTGTACCCTTGACATATTATGGTTATTCTCATGTTCAGAAGGTCCCCAACATGGATATGCATCAGTAAGGGTGCCTCTTACACAGACAGACAAACAAATATGACTTGGCAAAAAATATCTAAGGACACTCATATGTTTATTTTCAACTCTTCTAAAAGATCCCGATGACAAGGGTTGTCAAAAAAAAAACAACTACCAAACCAAGGGATGGGGTGGAACAAGGGATTTTAAAATATTTCTTGTAGACTTCGATATGTGACTTGTCTACAGGTTTGGTATATTTGGAAATTGCAGGGACCTTTGTTCCACTGTTTTGCATAAAACTCTTTTGAAAGATGTTCTGACTCCCAGCAAGATGACTATTTGAATCTGGCACACTAAAGAAAAACCTCTCAGCAGTCAAACAACTCTTTTCATTGCGTTAGAATTTACGATAGAATCTTTATTTCCAATCACAATTGTGTGTGTCTGATTGATGTTGATACAGACTTCTCTGAAATGAACTGCATCAATCACGAGTGTACGTTGGGAACACGTTCCAGATGCAAGTAGAATACCTCCTGTCACCGCTTTATCATTCTGATTAATGGGGTAAGGAAACAAGCTGCAACAACGTCACAATCTGGAAGAGACATTCTTGAACCTTCCACGGGGAAAATGATTAGGTTTTTCCTTTGCAGCCCAGATCCAACTTGCATTCTAATTTTAAGCAGTGTGCTCATCTTACACCTTCATTTTTAGACTCAGTTGCAAGCTTCCTTAGAAAAACCTCTGACATTTGCTTCTATGGTGCCAAGAGTGGACGTACCATCATACACAGAAAAATTTCCTTCTAGAAACACCTATTTCAAACAACTCAAAATAATTATATTCATGCTACAGTGCTCTTGCACACTAGGAATCAGAGAAATAAAGGTCTCTAACCTCAGCTAGGGAATTACGTCCTTAGTATGCAGGAAAGAGGTGTGCTTCTGTTCATCAGTCGCATGGCTTGTCAATTTCAGCCACCCAAATTGTGCATCTTCCTTGATCATTTTATAGCAGTAATGATTTATTAATTTCATGGTCAATAGTTACGTTTTAGGGACAAACTTATAGAAGCTGCTCCAGGAAAACAAGTTAGTTCAGACTGCTGACTCTAAATGGATTAGCTACAACAAGTTTAAACTCTAGAGATAAATAAGCACAGGGATAAAGAACTTAAAATATTTTCCTTATGCAGAAAAAAATCCCCAACCATAAAAAACCCAAATCCAAAAACCAAACCATAAAAAACAGTTCCTAAGGAAAAGGATTACAAAATGGAGAAGCAAGACGTTTCTCACTCCATCATGTTACCAATGGTATTTTAACTGCATCATTTGCAGAATACAGTCAGTAGTACTTAATTGGACTGCTGAACAAGACAGACTTATTACAGTAACATTCACAAAAAATGGCACGTCACATATTTCACGTAGTGCTTCCTAACAGCTAACGACAGGGAAAATGAACTAACAGCTCATCAATTCAGAATCTGCAAGTCACACAGTATCCTTATTTAGAGCTCTGGTATGTCAGATGATCTCTTGAGGGCAAAAAAATTAAAATCTGCTGTTTTGAGCCGTAAATAGGTAGACAAAACCAGCTTGGTTTCACATACACAGCAGTGCTAGGGCACAGCAATATTGGGTGGGAGTAAGAACTAATAAGGAGTAAGAGAGAAAAGCTTGCATTCCTTTTCATTGTCACTTGACAAAAGCAAGAAGTAGTAGTGTGCATCAAAAAATAAATTTTTCCTTGGCAACTGAATACCTTTCAGAAATTTATTCAGGTATTGTACCACCCGGGCTACGGTATGAAGCCCACAGCAGATCAGATATCAGGAATAGCATACCTCCTAGAAGTATTTAGAAAATGTTTATCGGCTACAAGCATTGCATTGTGGATCACAGATTGAAGGAATGTTCCTCTCTGTATTCAGCTGTTCAGTAACCAACACTGGAATGTTATTTTCAAACTATTTTGAGAGATGTTTGGGAGGAAAAGATAAGAACGTATAATAAAGGTGAAACTGAAATAATTAATACAATGGCTCAAGAAACACAAGGAAAAATTTATTCACTGTGAGGGTGACGGACCACTGGAACAGGCTACCCAGATGGGTTGTTGTCGTGGTTTCGGCCCATCAGGGAACAAAAGACCACGATTAGCCTCAAGTACTGAAGACTTAAGGATTGCTAAAGGGCAGGGAGGGCTTAATTGCCGCTTAAGGTGCAGGACAAAACAGACCAGGCTACTCGGCTTGGGGAAGAAAA
>WBNH01001823.1:54919-66281 GCA_013401255.1 Urocolius indicus | reverse complement strand
CTGTGGGGTCCGCATGGTCGCCTCCATCTTGTACCACTCTTACACCTCCTGCCTGGCACCTCAAATTCCCGTCCCTAAATAGTGATCGCAGAGGCGCCAGATTGGCCCAGCCGGGCCGGGGGTGGGTCTGAACCCAGGAGTCGGGGGAGAGTCTAAAAAACTTTTACCGGGTCTTCACTGCAACCCGCTCCCCCTGTTACTAAGCAAAAGCAACTCCTTGCTAAACCATGACAGTTGTGGAGTCTCCTCTGTGGATATACAAAACCCACCTGGATGAGTTCCTGTGTGACCTACTGTAGGTGATCCTGCTCTGGCAGGGGGGTTGGACTAGATGGTCTTTCGGAGTCCCTTCCAGCCCTTGAGATTCTGAGATTCTTTGAGAGTTAAAAAGCACAAGAGCAGCAGAATGAAAATATTGTAAATACACAGCCAGAATAAGCTCTCACCTGGAAAAGATATGCTTGGGTGACAGACCCTGACCCTTGTACCACAAATTTCTGGTGAGTACTCAAATCTGCTCCTCCTCAGAGGGCTGTAATGTCCACATTACTCACTACTAAATGTTTCGCTAACGATCTGATCTTGGAGAGACAATACAAATTTCTGACTGTTCCTCTGAACCTCAAGATTGCATGACAAGGCTTGGCATCAGTTCTACACATTAACATGATGACCTTACTTCATTGCAAGTTGGGTGAAGTGCTGACAGATAAGGGGCAGCACGTTTATTAAAACGGAGATTTTTCAAATCATATATATGCCTGGGGTAGGGAAGGATAGAAAAGATGACAAGCATCATCTTACATAGGTGTAGACAAAAGGAAAAAACAGCACCTCTCTCTTAAAAGTTCAAAGAAGGATGAATAGGAAACGAATGCTTTCACTTTTCTGCTCAGGAACATCTTCTGCTAGCACAGAAAGTGCCACAACAGAGAATGCACGTAAGATATGCCCAAAAGCAGAAGAGGGCAAAGGGCAAAGGTACCTTTCCTGACACAAGATAAAACATGCAAGCACTGCAGGATCACACAACAATAGAAAGTTTCATCTGCAGAGGAATGCTTAAAATGGATGTTTGAAGATGACTGTGTAAAACTCTTATTAAATATCACAAGAAAAATCCAGTCTCCCTGACCAGCACGTGTCTCCCGACCATGACAACTGACTTCCAAATTTTGGAGATTATTCTCTTTGACACCAGGAAAGTTAATCCTTAATTGATGTAGATAGCTCTGAACTGTAGTCTCTTTTAACGGTAGCTATATGAATAATAAAATCACTCAAATTGATTACTTCAGAGGAAAGGAAACAAAGTAAAACCTGAAAGAGCATTGTTACCTGGCAGAAAAAGGGCTAAAAGAAAGGCCAGAAGACAGAGGCAGCAATCATGTAAGGAATAAACATTCAAAGCAAAGATCAATCAATACACAAGAAAAACTACATAAGGCAAAGCAACAAAAAGGATCTCAGCTCCCCAAATAATTGTTTGGAAGCTTAGTTCCCCAATAGCTCCATGGTAAGTTGCTGCTATTACTTTCAGAGACTGACATAGAAGCAGACAGAGATGGAAATGGTAAGGATGGAATGGTGAAGTGTCTCACTGTGAGACACACTTGAGTTTTTAAATGAGAAGACCACCTTGACCTCTGATCTTAGGATTTCACAAACAGAAGGTCCCATAAATGGGGCACTAGCAATTATTGACCTCTTCCTATAACAATAACTGAAATGCAACACCTCCCCTACTGCCCCCAAGGGTGGGAGGGTATTGAATCTACCATGCATTTGGTAAAACAGTTCCGCTTCAGAGAAGCTGAGCCACATCCCTCACGAACCCAGGGTATTCTCAGGAAACTGTTTCTTACAAGAATCTCTTCTATTCCTACATGTAAATGAAGAACGTTTGGCTGGAGATGAAACTGCAATATGAAAAAGAAAATTCTGGAGCTTCTACCATGAAGTGTCATTTGCATTTTCCTGGATACAGAAGCACAGAATAGATCTCTGGAAGCACTGACATGAGGTGACTGATTTTGAGGTGGACTATCAGAGTAGCAGAGGAGTATGTACTGTTTCTTTGGTGATAGACGTTGGAAGCTGAGGAAGCAGTAGGTTACTGAGCTACATAAAGATGAAATCACAGTAAAGACCCACTCTCTTCAAAGGGAATGCTACTAATGTTATTTAACACTGAAAAGAGGTATGTACTGCCTTGAAAGACATGGTAGAACACTACATAGGAACCATTGTGTCTAGGATGGCCATTTTTGTTACCTCTTTTCATCACCTGGAATCTGTTACAAATGCAACTCAAAAATGGACAAATCTGAGGTGAGGCACTGAGGCATGACTGGCTCTTGCTGAGGCAAAAGCAGCAAGAAGAAACTGCTCCTGCAATGTTATTAAAGCCACCAGAGGGTTTTCAAACCTCTAGTACTCCAAGGAGCAGTTGGCAACACTTGCCAGCTAAAAATCAAACTCATCTGGGCTGGAGGACTGAGCATACACACATGCAGGATTTTCTCAAGTCAACAGCTGGAACTGTTAGTGTTAGCTGTTACATCATACACTGGAAGCTATGATTCAAGTTTAGTGCACGGGGAAGAACAAATGCTACTGCTGCTGTTGGTCTGAGCAATAGGGCAAGGATAGCCAAGTTTATGCACAGTTTTTGAAAGCATCTTAGTCCCAGGCAGTACAATCTGCAGCCCAAGTCTCAACCCGTCAATCTTGTCAGATTGCAAGATGCAAACGCTAATCACTATGGAAGAGTAGGATGAGACTTTCTCCCAGCACAAATACATACATTTATATGTGTCCTGTCAGCCAGTGTCAAAAGCTATAGAAAGTTGTTCTTCAATTATTCGCTCAGGCTGCTGTTCCATCTTTTTAATGAAATATTTTGGTGTTGCTCTGGCAGCACAAAAAGTGTTAACAAGAGCTTCCTCTTCAAACAGTCGTGTCAAATGACTGAGAATGTAACACTAAAATAACCTGAAGAGAATGCACACTGGAACATTAGAGAACCAAACTTTGCTGGTTTTTGCTGTTTTGGTCTCTTTCCATTTTCTTTCCATTTTTTTTTTCTTACTACAGACAACTAACAATCTTGTATTCACTTTTCTTTCTTACAGTTATCTTCTCCAATTCAATCTTTATATATTTACTTTGTTCTTTCTTCTTCTGACTACAAACTTTTCAGGCTTCAGGTCCTAAGATTTTCATGTTATTAAGAAGGAAGAAAATCTTCTCTGAATATATCAAGTTGACTGTTCTACTAACATGATATTCAAATCAGTACTTCACTCATTTTATTAAACGTGGGGTCAGAATGGACTCTGTTAACAACAAAGCTTGCAAATTGATTGTATTTTAGCTCCAGTGCTCAGTGTGAAGTATTTGTACCTTATATTTTGGAATTAAACCCCAAAATATAAAATCATTCACAAAAATAAATATAGCAAATGCTTTTTTTGCAATACAATGACAATATGCCATTTTTAGAATTTAATGCCTTTATAATCCGTTCAAGCAGACCTCATTGTTCCTTTGAAGAGCCTTGAAAAATACAGGAAAAAAGCAAGGAGTCTATCTTGTATTTCCTCTTAGTACGTTTCAAAATTAAAATGTTATTGTTATTAGAGCATGAATACTCTAAAGAATTTCATCTGTAGGAAGTCTCTTATTTGTCTAAGTGTATTATATTACTTACAAAAGGCTAATCAAATAATCTTAATTTTCTTGTTCATCAATGACACATCCATCGTCAATTACAATGTCTTATTTTGGCATTTTCCTCCCCTTTTATTACTAATTTGCTGCCTATTCAGTCAACTTATAAAACAGTTTTAGAAATGTTTATGTAAATACATCTCTCCTTGCACACAAGTTATTTGCAGTTCTTTCCATTTAGAATTAAACTGATTACTCTTAATTATCCACACAATCTATGAAGTCAATAACAATATCTTACAAGCAAGTGATAACCGATGTGCTAAGAGAAATCTGAGGAAGCAAAAACAGAAAACAGAAGGGCTTTAGGTGATTGAACAGGTGAAGTGTTAGGACACTATCAGGGATTGTTTCACAGTGAAGGTGGCTAGGGAGGCCAGTGGAGTAAATGTAACTAATAAGCTGGTACCAAGTAACAAGCAACACCAGATGCAAAACCTTGCAGTAGAAGTTGCTCTTTAACATAGACTGTAACACATTTAGATTCAACTTATCTACAGAGGAAATATTTGCTAAAATAATCCAGAATGACACTGCATGAACCTTCAGAAACTAGAGCTATCAGTAGTAGCTAAGAAAACAGACATATAGACAGCATAAAGACTACTAACAGAATAACACCATTCTAATGCATACTTTATATTAGGAAGGGAATGATAAAGTGAGCAAAGGCAGCAAACTGAGAGATAAGAATTAGGAAGGTATCATTCTAGAAGCTGAATTTACAAGCTGAAGAAAATCACAAGGATCATAAATTTCAGCAGATTAAAAGGTAAAGATACAATTAGATGAGCAAAACCAGGTTAATCAGTGAGTTATGAAAGAAATTCAAACCAGACATAAACCCTTCTTCCAGACCATCAGGTGCACAAAATCTACCAGACAGTCCAGTGCAGCAAGGCAATGACAGGGCAGGAAACGAAGCTCTTGCAGGAGAGAAGTTATTATGAAGGAACTGAAGGAATTCTTTATGTGGTATACATCTTAGAATAAGCAAGCAATTATTGTACTAAGATCCTGGCAAGTGAGCATGATTGTATTTGGAAGCATGGTGAAGCTTGGCAAAGGATCTGCCTGAAACTAAATTAAGCATAAAAGAGGTAATGATACCCATAATGAAAATGGACATCAATGAATTGGCATGACAGGACCACATTCATCCAAGAGAGCACTGGAGAACGAAACAGGTGAATTACTAGTGATATTTGACCTTCACTTAAGATTATCATGGTACATGAAGACATGAAAGTTGCACACTAATAATTAAAACATATAATGGGGAACTACAAGCCATATTCTTGATGTCTGTATGAGGAAATATACAATACAAAACCAGCTAGAATTAGTGGACACCGAGATAGACATGATTTGCTTGGGAAGAATCAAATAGTATCAAGTGAAGTTCCACCTTTAAAATTTGGAGTTTTCTGAAGGACTCAACAAACACACGCTCAAGGTTAATCCAACTGATTCAGTCTAAATGGGTACTCAACAGGTTTTTAACCGAATTCCCCTCACCAATGGTTTTTAAAGAAGACATTAAGTCCTGAGACAGTTGCATGATAGCATGCAGAGATGGGAAAACATGATACAACAAAATGATAGGTCTAACAACAGAGAGAGGCCACAAAGTACTTTAATACCATATTCAAAAGTAAAAAGCAACAAGAAGGCAGAATGGTTTACTTCTCGGTACCTCTCACACTTAGATGCAGGCATTTTGAGGGCCATCAAGGATAAAAATGGCATCTACGATATTCACTATAGTGAACCATACATAGAAATCAAATGCATATAGTAAATGGATTGAACTGCCACATTTTAACTCAAAACATAACCTCAGCAAGCTCTGTGAAAGTACTCAACTCTTGAGATCACAATAGAAGAAACATCATCAGTACTCAACTTCTGGATGCTCTGTGAGAGGCTAGAGCCAATTTCAGACAACAGCACTTAGTTAATGTGCATAAAATATTAAGTGGCAGTTCTGCCCAAATCTGCCAGTTTGATTTGTTTTCTCTTGTCAGTAGATGGATAATAATGTAATGCAAGAAGCTATCCCCTATGTGAAGTTAATCATCAAGAGGAAACAGTTCAATTATAAAAAAAAACACCCTACATCTCAGAAACATTTGAAGAATTCCTGAACAGTAAAGACCTAACAAATCAGATTTGCTGATTTTTAGAGAACAATACAGACAGAATAACTGCAGAGTACACGATTTCTTCCTAGTTCTTCAAGTGGACATGACAGACTACAAATAATTTCTGGAAACAATAAAAACAGGTGAACAGATATTCACTGAAACTTTTTTTGGGAAAATACTTCAGATCTTGTAACAGAAACTTACAGTAGGCAGATCGGTGTTACATTTTAAAGATACATATCTTTGGCTCTAAAAGGTCTTAAGTGACACCAGGGACAGTAAATAAGCCTAGTCATCTATATTGGCAGCATGAGAGATTTCTGTGTTATTTGCTTTGACCATGCTTGGCTGATGAAGTAAGATGGGATCAGAGTGTAGGAAACAGCATAACTAGTAACTATTTCTGACATGCATGAATGCTGGGAACTGAAGTTCCAAAAAGATGTAATCATGGCATCATGAAACTTCTGGCTAATCTTTGCAGGATCACAAATGAAGAGCCCAAAACCTGACATTTGCCACCCACAACAGTGGTTTTAAACTACTGCATCAAAACCACAATGAAATTTTATGGTAGTAAGCAGCAAGCGAGCAGATTCAGCAAGGGCTTGACAACCAAGCTATTCTAGAACAACAGTTTTGGATTTACTCCACATGAGCTGCCTTTTTTTCCCCTGAAATAAAATCACATTTTCTTGGTAAACAATTTTTTTAATTATTATTCTTTATTAGACGAATCAAGGAGAAAGCACTTGTTCTGAACCAAGAATAAAGAGTCAACCAAACCTGGTTTCAGTGTATTTTGGCCTCTCCTCCACAAAAGTTGATATTTTTGGTAAGACCTGAGACTTTTGATACATATACAAACATCAAAACAAGAAAGGTATACTAGCAGAAAAAGTGCATAAAATTTTGTGGAAGATAAAATGTAGATTGTGACATTAAATAATATATTACACATGACCAAAATAGGCCCAAAATGAATATGTAAAAAAAAAAAAAGCATCAAAATATATGTGTAGAGGATACACAGAAATTCAGACACACCCAACTGTAAGACAAAATGCCTTGCATAAGGTATCTTATCACAAATGGTTTGCTGAAATATGTAGCTTTTCTCTGTAGAAAAGCATGTATAATCAACTTTTTTTGGATTATAGATGAAATAATTTCTTTCAAAAGATGTTCTATACCTATCTGAATATAATTTGCTTGCCATAAATTTACAGAATAGGCCTGTAGATTTATGTAGTATTAGTTTTCATTTTTATTGCTGTAGCACAAGAGAAATCCACACAACTGTAAAGGTCTGTAGTGTCATTAGCACAAAATTTGTTCATATATTTGCAATATATGACATTCTTAAACCTCCAGCTCCTATAGTCAAGATGATTACAACAAAATCTAAAGCTCTGCTCAAGTCTGTGGGTTTAATAAACTTGTGAAAATACAGATTGATTGTTCCATACAGACTCAGAAATTGGAAGCCATACCAGTTTTCTTTTGAACAACAGGATTTTTCATGAAAATGTTTGAGAACAACCAGGATGCTGGAACAGAATCCACTTACCAGCAGCAAATTGGAGACTGCCTGCCAAGAAGAGTCATAACTCACCTGATCTTTTTAGAATTCAATTTCTGTTTGTCAGCCCTTTGTTTAAAGGTTGATCTCTCAATAGAGAGAAAGAAACAGAGGACATGAGAAGGAATCTGCAACCTCGTCCAACAACTTAGTATCAGAGACACCTCTGATACACAGCAGAGGCTGAGAGGCCCTCCATCCTCTTCACAAAACACACATCTTAGGCAGGGGTTCCTTCAGGCCAAGGACGCTGGCACTCAGCACTGCATTGCAGATCTTCTCAGAGTTGGATTTCTTACATCTGTAACCTGTATCCATGAACCCAGATGACGCCATACACAACAAAATTGAATGTCTGTATGGCAGGAAGGAATGGGCTGAAGAAATAGCCTCAATCACACCCAAGAGGCACATAGATTTCCTATGACAAGTTTAATGCAGAGGTCTGCTATTGGTACTCTGGAATCAGAATGTCTACATGTGGTTTGGAAAGGCATAACAACAAAGGCATTGGAGAGGCATAACACCACGTATTAACGACTGGTACAGGAAGCTGTTAGGGACTGAAAACTGGGAATAAATAAAAAAAGGTGGACTGGGAGAAGGAAGACTACAATGAAAAATAAAGGACTATGTGCATACTAGATGTGGGTTTTTAATAAATAAATAAATAATAAATAAATTTTTCTTCCATAGGATCACAGTCCCATCCACAGTGTTGGATAGGCCTGCACTGGGAAAGAATGGAGCATTATTTGCAGGCTCCTTGGTTCACTTGTAGAAATTTCCACATTTCTAGTTTCTAAGGAACAAGGCAAGAAAGGAAAATGCAGGAAGGAAAACAACATAGCTGAGGAGGAATTACATCCTGTGCTTCCTTCTGTAGTAATTCCTGCTTTATGCTGAACAAATACCTGAGATCAAATAATGCCATGGTATTCTCTGTTTTTCAGATGGTTCATACAAAATACAGGTCTATTTTCCAAATATGAAGCATGCATTTTATTTTACAGAAAAATAATTGTTCTGTGCTCCAAAGAGCTAAAAATTTTGGATACTTGCATTGCTTTAAAAGAGATAAACCATGAGAAAAGAAACAAAAAAATTTGGTTTTTGAGCAACTTCTGGCCAGAGTAGTTGGGTTCCTTTGCACAAAGAAAAGGTTTATTTAACTGACACCTGAGTCACGATCGAGCATGCATCATGTAGTACAGGAGAATGATGTTATATACGATCAAAAAATCAACTTCAAAACAAAAATCCAACTTCCCATTGCCAATAGCTACCATGTCAGCTGGATGCAGTTTGCTTTGGAAAGCTGTCAAAAAGTGATGCGGGAAGTCTGCCTTGTAGAGAAGAACTTTCATGCAAATTGCTAAAACCAATGTGTCCTTCTTAGCTCAAATACATCTGTATTTTTAAAATGGAGGCAACATACATTTCTTCCTGAAACACCTTTTAAGAGTCCACAACAGCTTTCAAAAGGAAATAAGTAGACTAAGAGATGGCTTCAATTCAACCTGCAACCATGAAATGTTGTATTTTAGGCCTGTCTCTTTCCATTAGCTACTATATTAGATAAATTATGACTGTGTAACAAGTCAGAAATCCAGTTCCCCTGACAAAATTATGCAGCTTTAACTTCCAGTAGCAGATAGAACCTGTTATTTTAAAATTGTCAAAAACAATTTTTGAAAATTCATCCACAACTGACTCTTGGAAAAGACACTCCCAGACAAAAAAGAAATGGAGGGAAAATAATGGGAGCTGTAAAGCACATCTCCATAGCCTATGTACATTTACACAGATGATTAGGTGGCTTGGCTTTTTAATAGTATGAAAGTTCAGTACCATCTGTTGACTTTGACACTATAGCATGTCTACTAGAAGTCATTACTTCTTCCATAGAATACATGAAGACAAACAGTTTTGCAGTCAGAGGCTGGACTCAGTGAAATTTCAGACCCATCAGGAATACATAGGTGCCAGGAATTTTGTCTACATTTCTGTTTTAATGGAGCAAATATTTTGTGAAGCAATCTAAACAGAAGTCATGTAACACACAAGCCTTATGTTATACACAATACTTTATCCTAATGATTCNATCAAAATATATGTGTAGAGGATACACAGAAATTCAGACACACCCAACTGTAAGACAAAATGCCTTGCATAAGGTATCTTATCACAAATGGTTTGCTGAAATATGTAGCTTTTCTCTGTAGAAAAGCGTGTATAATCAACTTTTTTTGGATTAGAGATGAAATAATTTCTTTCAAAAGATGTTCTATACCTATCTGAATATAATTTGCTTGCCATAAATTTACAGAACAGGCCTGTAGATTTATGTAGTATTAGTTTTCATTTTTATTGCTGTAGCACAAGAGAAATCCACACAACTGTAAAGGTCTGTAGTGTCATTAGCACAAAATTTGTTCATATATTTGCAATATATGACATTCTTAAACCTCCAGCTCCTATAGTCAAGATGATTACAACAAAATCTAAAGCTCTGCTCAAGTCTGTGGGTTTAATAAACTTGTGAAAATACAGATTGATTGTTCCATACAGACTCAGAAATTGGAAGCCATACCAGTTTTCTTTTGAACAACAGGATTTTTCATGAAAATGTTTGAGAACAACCAGGATGCTGGAACAGAATCCACTTACCAGCAGCAAATTGGAGACTGCCTGCCAAGAAGAGTCATAACTCACCTGATCTTTTTAGAATTCAATTTCTGTTTGTCAGCCCTTTGTTTAAAGGTTGATCTCTCAATAGAGAGAAAGAAACAGAGGACATGAGAAGGAATCTGCAACCTCATCCAACAACTTAGTATCAGAGACACCTCTGATACACAGCAGAGGCTGAGAGGCCCTCCATCCTCTTCACAAAACACACATCTTAGGCAGGGGTTCCTTCAGGCCAAGGACGCTGGCACTCAGCGCTGCATTGCAGATCTTCTCAGAGTTGGATTTCTTACATCTGTAACCTGTATCCATGAACCCAGATGACGCCATACACAACAAAATTGAATGTCTGTATGGCAGGAAGGAATGGGCTGAAGAAATAGCCTCAATCACACCCAAGAGGCACATAGATTTCCTATGACAAGTTTAATGCAGAGGTCTGCTATTGGTACTCTGGAATCAAAATGTCTACATGTGGTTTGGAAAGGCATAACAACAAAGGCATTGGAGAGGCATAACACCACGTATTAACGACTGGTATAGGAAGCTGTTAGGGACTGAAAACTGGGAATAAATAAAAAAAGGTGGACTGGGAGAAGGAAGACTACAATGAAAAATAAAGGACTATGTGCATACTAGATGTGGGTTTTTAATAAATAAATAAATAATAAATAAATTTTTCTTCCATAGGATCACAGTCCCATCCACAGTGTTGGATAGGCCTGCACTGGGAAAGAATGGAGCATTATTTGCAGGCTCCTTGGTTCACTTGTAGAAATTTCCACATTTCTAGTTTCTAAGGAACAAGGCAAGAAAGGAAAATGCAGGAAGGAAAACAACATAGCTGAGGAGGAATTACATCCTGTGCTTCCTTCTGTAGTAATTCCTGCTTTATGCTGAACAAATACCTGAGATCAAATAATGCCATGGTATTCTCTGTTTTTCAGATGGTTCATACAAAATACAGGTCTATTTTCCAAATATGAAGCATGCATTTTATTTTACAGAAAAATAATTGTTCTGTGCTCCAAAGAGCTAAAAATTTTGGATACTTGCATTGCTTTAAAAGAGATAAACCATGAGAAAAGAAACAAAAAAATTTGGTTTTTGAGCAACTTCTGGCCAGAGTAGTTGGGTTCCTTTGCACAAAGAAAAGGTTTATTTAACTGACACCTGAGTCACGATCGAGCATGCATCATGTAGTACAGGAGAA
>WBNH01001823.1:26509-54472 GCA_013401255.1 Urocolius indicus | reverse complement strand
ACACAAGCCTTTTATGTTATACACAATACTTTACTAATGATTCTGTGATTTTCCAGTTAAAAAAAAAACTCCTTAAAGCAAGACTAATTGGCATGAAAAAAATATTATTGTATTACAAGCTCAGGTGTTGCTTTTTTAAATGCAAACAAACAAGACAGTTACAAAAAACCCAGGTCTTGTGAAATTTTACCCTTGCATAACACTCATTTGCATACACTGTACCATATAGCTCTGCATTGTATAGCTCAGTACTTGTGTGCTTGTAGCTCAGCACACTACTATTTGTGTCCTCATATATTATTAACAGGCATATAAGCCAATACTAAAAAAAAAAAAAATAATCAAATATTACCTACCTCAATGAAACAGTTGTTTCTCTGAGACATTATTGTTGATTTTTCCTGCTCATCAAAACAAACCCCCATAAACTACCTAGATCCTTGATATGCAGGAATGTTTTAGCTGTTGTTTAAAATAGTTCTTTCTTTTGCATATATTCCTTCATTTTTCACTTCGGAAAAGAATCGCAAGATTAGCAACAGAGAATGAATTCCGTCGTCATGCAACAGCTGAAGAGCTTCAGTAATATGAACATTTCTGTAATGCTCATAATATATTTATCTAAACTGTGGCTTGGAGGGGAAAAGGCAAGTTCAATTTTCATTTCTATTCAGTCTTTGACCTCTATGCTAAATGAAAGGATGGAGAAATGATTATCAGCATCAGCTGTAACTGTTTTAGCAGCACAGTCTCCTATCCAGCAGGAATCAGACTATCAATACTTTTTCAAAAAGGCTGCAAGCAGTACATAGAATGTAGTAAATCTGTGTTATTTCCAACTTGAAGTGGTTTCAAACCAGCAAGCTATCATCAGTTTTCCATCCTTTTTACCTGTTTTATGAAACACAACCTTACAGTCTGGGAAATCCAGGAAATGCAGTTAATGTGCATGGAATACAGAAGAGGTGCCTAGGACAAAAGGTAAACTGCATACAGCACTGAAATGAGCAATACTGTGATTAACAGTAGCCAGGAGAGTCACATGGTTAAATAGGGAACTGTTGGGCAAACTCAAGTGGAAGAAGAGAGTCTATAAAATATGGAAGGAAGGGATGGCCACTTGGGGTGAATATAAGACTGCCATCAGAGGATGCAGCGAGGCAAGTAGGAAAGCTAAAGCCTCACTGGAATTGTACCTTGCAAGGGATGTCAAGGACAACAAAAAGGGCTTCTTCAAATACGTTGCAGATAAAACTAACACTAGAGGCAATGTAGGCCCACTGTTGAATGAGGCAGGTGCCCTGGTGACAGAGGATACAGAGAAGGAGAGTTACTGAACGTCTTCTTTGTCTGTCTATACTGCAGGAGACTGTCCTCAGGAGCCCCAGACTCCAGAGGAAGTCAGGTTAAAGGAGGAGTTTTGTTTGGTTGACGAGGACTGGGTTAAGGATCAGTTGAGCAATCTGGATGTGCATAAATCTGTGGGCCCTGATGGGATGCACCTGTGGGTGCTGNGGCTGTGGGCAGTAGGTTGAGAGTTCTTCTCCCCATCTATTCTGCCCTTGTGAGACCACATCTGGAATATTGTGTCCAGTTCTAGGCTTCTAAGTTTAAGAACAATAGGGAGCTACTGGAGAGAGTTCAGAGCAGTGACACAAAGATGATGAAGGGAGTGGAGCATCTCCCTTATGATGAAAGGCTGAGGGAACTGGGGCTCTTTATCTTGGAGGAGACTGAGGGGTGATCTCATTAATGTTTACAAATATGTAAACAGTGGTTGTCAGGAGGATGGAGCCAGACTGTTTGCAATGATGTCCAATGATAGGACAAGAGGCAACGGGTATAAAGTGGAACATAAGAGGTTTCAAAGAAACACATGGAAGAATTTCTTCACAGTGAGGGTGACAGAGCACTGGAACAGGCTGCCCACGTGGGTTGTTGAGTCTCCTTCTCTGGGGACACTCAAAACCCACCTGGATAAGCTCCTGTCTGACCTACTCTGGATGGTCCTCCTCTGGCAGGGGGTTGGGACTAGATGATCTTTCGAGGTCCCTTCCAACCCTTGAGATTCTGTGATTATTCTGTTATTCAGTTCTGGAGCAATGGGAGTTAGATGACAACTTCTGGAAAGTCACATCCCATAGCACAAAAATAGTTGCTATATAGAAAAAAAATAATCATCAGTTCAGTAGTGGGACTCAGTTTCCTCGCCTACACAGCTAAATGTTTCCCTTTCAGAGGAGCACTGGACATCTCAGAAACATATGAAGCAGAGGAATGCAGAGTAAGCGTGATGCTCAGGCCACCCTGCAGAACCTGCACCAGGACCTGACAGCTGAGGTAAGCTTGAGGCTTGAAAGCTCAAGGAGCCTGCAAAAAAAAATAACTACAAAAAGCACCAAGGAACACAAAAAACAACTTCCAAAATGGACAAATTACCAGTGGAAATCAGCATAGGTCAATTGGATGTAGCTACACCATAGGAGACTTTAGTTTACAATCATGTAGTGCGGTAGGCTGAAAAGTTCACTTAATTTGCAGCACAGCTTAGAATGATTAAAACCTAAGTGATCTTGAGCTAGTATAGGACCTGAAAGCTTTGGCTTACAAATGAAATACTCAACAATCATATAGTATACTTGCTACAGAGAACTACTTCACCTTAAACAGTCTGTACACATACAGTGGGGAAAAAATATGTCTAGTAGATATCATTCAAAAAAACCTAATTACTGTAAATGGTAAACCATCTTAAAAAGTTTTATTAACAAATGCATTTACCAACAACCAAACACAAAAATTATGTGTCTGCATTGATTAGCTTTAACTACAATATGCTTTCTGAGCTTTAGGCGTAGATTTTAAAACAAACTCAGAGCAACAACATATAAATATTTTCTGCTAGCTTAATAAAGAAGTTAAAAGCTTTTACAATTTTAAAAAATAATCTATGTTTTAGATTGATAAATATTCTAGATAATATATCTGCAAGGACTTGTTCCTCCTCATATTGACAGAAACCCCAACTCTGCCTTTGGCTTTATGTTAATACTGATAGGGACTAAATTACTAAGTCATGCACTGCTGTATATCACCATGCTTAATTATAACTTCACAGTGCACTATTAATATCTAAATACAATCTCATTTGAATGATATACTCTTTTGAAAAAAATTAACAACTATGGGCAGTATGTTTAATCTTAAAATATGGAGAGTATTTCATTGATTCCACAGTTGAACTAAATTAAGTCCTTGTTTATTTGCCTGTCCTCAGAGCACAAAATTAATCATTTTAAAAACCCGAAAGATTAATAAGCTTTCTCTCAATAATAAATGTAAACAAACAAACAAGAATGGCTGGGTTTACTTTCACATAGTAGGTACCACAGGCATTACAATTGAGAAAACGTGTTAAAATGTGTATTAAAAATAGGAATGTTTTCTCAGTGGAGCTACATTTTTTATAATCAGCAACAACATGAAAATGAAAAGACACTTGAAAATGAAAAGACAGAATAAACTGGCCTATCTTCACCGATTTAGCGAAACTGGGCTGTTCCATGAGAGCTTTGTAATAGGCCGATGTTTATATGATGCTCATTAGTTTACCAAAAATAAAGAAAACTGTAAAGGAAAACACTGCTGTGCTTGTCTCTCTGAGAGTCAGATGTACTATTACATGTGAGAGACTAAGAGGTGCAGATTAAGAACATTCTGGTACACAGTTAAAAAAAAAAAAACCAACAACAAAAAAAAACCCAATCCACACAAAACCCTTCAGTCCATCAATGTAGACAGACCATGATTTTGATGTCTAAAACATCTAAAAATCATAGGAACTACTTCTCACTCCGTATGTTCTTTCCTCCTCCAGTTTCAGTCTAATCCTTAATTTAACTCATTTAAACATCCCTGCCAGGGAAAGTTAAAACAATACAATCAAATTTGAGAAAACGCAGAAGGTGTTAAGCACATCAATAAAGTGCCAGCCTACGTGGCAAAGCTAAGCTGTATATCAACCACCTCACCCAAACAATGTTCAAATACAAACAACAACTTTCCTCACGTAGTTATTTTATGTATCTGCAACAGCACATTTTGTTTTCTTAGAAAAGGTCTTAAGGTTTCACTTTACATATAGATCAGGGTCTGACATCAAAAAGAAAAGATACGCACAAAATCCACAGCCGTCGACTTGATGTGTCACAACTGCCAGCATCAAGCACAACAGCATTTAATTTTACAGTGAAAAGATATAATGGGTTTCCCTTTGTACTCTCTCTTGGTTTATGCTTCCCAGTATGGTTACATTGGCCTTTCTTGAATAACAGAAATATAAAACAGGTACTAACTTACCTTACGCCCATCACTTGCATGACAGTTCACATTTAAAGGAGTCAATAAAGCCATCAGTTTTTCTTCATTACCACTCCTGTAAATGGAGAGGAGAGGATTAAGGAAAGAGAGGAAAAAACACAGAGCTCTTTGCAAAATATTTTTTAAGGAGCTGGATATCAAAGTATAGTATATTGAAATTTTTCCTCTCCCAGGGAGAATGTCAGATGGTAAAGGATCTTCTGAACATTTCAAAACCAAGGATAAAACCAGCAAAAATATTAAATTTGCAGTTAAGTGTATTACAAAACATCATGCAAAAAACCCCCTCAATTGCTCTCCTTAACCTCATCTTGTATTTCCTTTATCTAATTTTACTGATCTTCTGAAAGCCATTTGCTGAATTAAGTGTTCAGAATTAAATACATTTCTGTAGCATATGGCCCACAACATTTTCAACAACTACATACGAAGATCTGGAAATTTTTAGAAGGGTTAACAGTCTATATAAAATGGTCTTGTGCTGTCAGAAGGAAGGATGAAAGCATCTTTGGAATATATGACTGAACTTTACACCTTTTGTACAGGCTTCCTTACACTCTGTTCTGATAAAGCTTATTTCAAAATATACCCTAAGGTAGAAGTAAAAATCAAAAGAAAAGAAAAAATCCAATATTTAAATTGCCCCTAAAAAGAACAGTCACAAAACGATAAAGAGGATTTAAGCAGCTTAAAGCAAAAACTCAAAATTAACCTTATAACCACCGTAGTGAGGGATTTCAATTACATAAACAGGCTTTTCCATTTGTACCAGACCGTAAAGTCCAAAGAGATTTATGCTAACGAAGTGGTTTGTTTGCATCGTTTCATGAAAAGGCAATGACAAAACATTACTGTTTTAAAAATCCCTTTTCCTCTCTGGCTTCCGCCCCTAAAATATGCTTTATATTCTAAGCAGCACTCACCTAGCAGCTTCCAGGAGTTCGTCCTTCTTGTATTCACCTAAATGATTGCAAAATATCATGCTGTTAGCATTTGGCAGAAGACGGATTAAGAAATGCAGTAGGAAGCAAATGCAGAATTAAAACAGAGAACAGGAGAAAAAAAGCCCACACCCCGCTGGGTGATGGAGCTGTGACGTTAGCCAGCTTGTGGAGGCAGCATCACCAGTACCTTGGAGACGGGCAGCAAATTGACGCATCTTCTTGTCCAATCCTCAGATGGAAAGGCTTTCTTCGGACAACCAATGACTGCGAAATCTTGTGTCCAGAAACACAGTCCCGCTGATAACAGCATGTCAGCTGAAGACAATGTCCCCACCCCCTGCCCTATTCAGTATGTCACATTATACTTGGGAAGCATAATAAATTCTGAGACAAAAGAGAAGCAGTGCGGCTTTTTAAAAGGTACAAATTACCCATCTGCAAAGCTCTCACCTGCCTATTGGAACAGTAATGTTAGTCTCCACCAAGTTATACAGAATAGCAGTGATTATTTTAAAAATTCCAGATATTCTATCATCAGCCACTTTTCAAGAAAATATACCTTTGAAATAAAAAGCACAGACAAAAGAGCATGAACTCTCTAAGAGATTTTGTTACGAGACTCTGAGATTAGAGATAACCACAAGTAATGTTGAAGGAATATTTACACTTGAATTTCTGAGTTACAATAGACAACTGAGGGGGGTTGCTACATCGCAGGATTAAAAACTAATGCAAATGTCTTAAAAAGGGACTGGAACAAGATGACCTGTGAAAGTAAGACTGTATTCTACTAAGCTGAACCATGGTAACATTTTGCAATATAAATTTGAGTGAATTTATATTCAGAAATTAGAGAAATAGCTTTTTAGCAGGTTTTTATAAAGTCACAGAGCAGAAAGTATGATAAGAGCCAAAAGACACAGAGCTTGAAAACTTATCACCTGCCAGAGAATTAAAGCCTCTAATGACAAAGCTGTAAGGAAAACAGGAAGATGAAGATGTCCTGCAAGAAATTAAAAAACCCCAAACCAAACCTCTTTGTGCTGCTTCCTATGCATATTACTTTCATTATAGGTGAGAAAAGCTGTTGGGCCATGAGAAATGTCAGATATGAATGCAGGTAAACTGGAAAATTCTTCTGGAAACAATATCCCTCAACAAATAGTTTCTCTAGGCTGCAGCTCGAGAGTTTAGAGCCCTCGTCCATCCCCATCACTGATACTCCAGGTATCGGCAGAGGGGCATCAGAACCACAACAAAGCCAGCTCTCTCCCAGGGCCTTAAGGAGGATTCCTTAGTTTAGTTCAGCATCCTGCCTTCACCAAAGGTAAGAAGGAAAAGGGTGACTACACACAGCTACGAAACCTTCCAACTCCATCCCCCCGAATGTAGCTCAATTCTCAGACAAAAACACTGTCAGCATCTCATCATACTGGTGAATTTTCCTTCCACAAGTGTGTTCAATTGCTTTCTGAAACACACTCAACTTTGGGAACTGAGAACAAGCTGCAGGAAGGAGTTCCACTACGCAACTGCCTCTCGCATGATGGTTCTCTCAGCTGAGTTGTTCTGTGTTGTGGAGCTCCAGTACTGGAGCAGATGAGCTCAACATAAAGGTGAAGAACTGAAACTGGCCTTTCAAATATGGGCCGTGATGGTTTAGTTTTTGAAAGAATTCATACATCTGGCTTAATGAAATCTTGATCATTAAACAAGTAAAATGATGCAAAAATATGATAGCCTTTGTCTTGATGCCACTCTCCAACTTCATCAGAGGCGACAATTTTCCTTTCTACTGCAGGCAATTGCCTTTTCAAGCTATTGTACATGTTCCTCTTTTTTATTTTAATGAAGATAAAATACTGGGCACAGCTGTGTTTCAAATCAATGGTGAGTGAAAAGCTCTGACCAGCATGTGAGGACGAAAAAAAAAAAAAGAGACAATTTATTACTACTGCATTACTTGTGCAACAATCTCAAACAGCTGGATCTCCTGTAGGAGACTTATTGGCCTGTATTATATCAACACTTTAGGGACCTAATCAGATTAAAAGACCTGTTTGCACATTCTGGTTTGGCAGTACTTCTAGCAGTCCAAATCAGGCTTTTGAATACTATTAGGTTAGACAAGTGTAAGAACATTTTTCCTTCTTGTTAAGTTGGTACTTTAAAACTCAGAAGTCTTTTCCTCAATAACCTTGATAAGCAAGAGTATTACTGACCAACAGAATTGGAAAGCTGTAGCTCTTGATTTAGAAGTGTCCCCACTGCGTGTCTAAGTAAATCAGTTTCTTTTACTAAATGGCACTTGAAAAAAAGTGTATTTTGTTATATCATTGAAATTCCTACAAGCAAATCTTGAAATTCAAAATAGCTCTCCCACAATGTGATATGGGTTAGGAAAATATTAGCTTGTAATTAGCTAACTTTATTACTCTCAAAAAGCCATCATACTTTGCAATGCAACACCTAAAATTGTACAGGCATTTACAGCACACCATCAGGTTTGTGAGAAAAGGCCGAGCACGCTCCACAGGGTCTCCTGGCTAGCAAGGGGATGAAGGGGAACCCTTTGACCACTCATGCAAACAGCTGGTGCAATGCCACTGAGCCAAGTGAGGGCAGGCTGAGGGCATTTGAGAGAGGTGGGTGGCACTGCCCGCAGGACCAGCTGCTGCTGACACAGGCTGCATTCCCACCAGAGGGCTCTGCCAACACAGCTAAAGCTGCTTTGCTACGCAGCACAGCACAGGCCATCCTGCAGCACTTGGCCACAGCTAACTAATAAAATATTCATTTGCAAAGCATTTGAAAACAAACCGTGCATGCTTCCGGCAGAGATTAATTTCAAGTTCTGAGTTCAAGTACAGGAATCCAGACCATCAACCTCACATAATACTTCTGTTCAAAGAACGTCAAACTGTTTGACTGGAGCCAAGCTAATAACATCTTTTAAAGAGCTCCTTTGGGCAGGTTAGGATTTATAGTTTTGCAAAAGGGCATCTGCAGAACAAAGCACAGGTAACAGCCTGAATTACTCTTCCAAATCCCTTAACAGTTTCTAGCTTTGAGAGAAAAACATTCTTCCAATCACAATGTCAATTTTAGATAGCATAAAGCTTGTCTGCCAGAGGAATGAAAGTTAATTCTGTTAGACCTTACCCCAGAAGACCAAAACTGAAACAAAAGGCTGCAAGTAATTTTCACTTATTTGTTATCTAGGCCTTTCATCATACCTCAGTTCAACTTGTCCTTTCTGTGTCTCAAGGCCAGCCCAAACAACAGATGGCCACACCACCAGATACATCCTGCCACACTTGGTAGATGAGAAGAAATGCCTAGCTTCTTCATACCAGAGAGTCTAGTGCAACAGTCAGCCTGGCAATTTCTGAAGGCAAGGACAGAAAGCCTGTGGAAATGGTGAGTAAAGAGCATTATATCAAAGTGACGTCCCTATTCCTATCTTGTTGAACAAAAGCTGCTAGGTGAGCAGAAATCACTTGGTGTCTGGTGTCCACTGCATCTGTTCAAGATCATTGTTTACAGCTCACTCAGAATCCTTTAAACCATTAAGTTCTCTACCTGCTCTCAGCTCCAGATCATACCACTGCTGCTTCATTTATGCTGGAACTAGGGGTTCGTCCCTGGAAACCACAGGTAATCAATGTTTCAAAACACAGCTACCACCAGGCAGCTAACTAGACCTATCTCTGTCTTCTCCCAGGAGAAAATAATTGATCTCCAAGACCTCTGATCAGCTGCTGTAAACTACAGTGGCAACAGCTCCACATACTATGCAGCCCCTGCTATACCTGACCCTGGCTGCATTTTGCAGCAACTGATTAGCAGCAAATACTTAATAACTATCAGACATCAGTACCCGCTTGCACCAGGTGGCTAAGCAGATCACGAGCTGGAAGCTTGATTGAGATCTCAGTGGAAGACAGATCTTGCCTTGCTCTGAGACAACACACTGATCAGCAACCACTTTGAATCCAACCACAGCAGATGAAAGTAACTGAAAGAAGAGCAGAGTATTGAGCTGGAGACGTGCACAGACATATGCAGGAACATTGTATTTGGGAGAATGAAAGGCAGCCGTGCACTAACAGTGACAGGCTGAGGTCTTTATGAGCTCCTAATATATTCCTTTCATTTGTGCTTTCCAGCTTGGTGATAAAAGCTGCAGCCAGAAAAGCACAGCCAGCCTGTTGCAGCTAGTCTCCATGAGCACTCCTCTACCATCAACCTGTTCTTTCTGCTTCCTGTCTTCAGTGTGATATCTTCCTATTTTTGTGGTTATTAGTTTCACGGGATTATGGGTTGTTACAATGGATCACACTGAAAAATCTAAGTGCAGCATAAATCAATTCTGTTACTAAAGATAAGGAATAATCATTCAATCCACTTCTAGCTTTAATTCACTACCTGTAACTAACTAGATGAGCCTGTGAAACATGACCATCATACATACATGTATGTTTGAGGAGAAAAAAAAAAAATCTCAAATTCTGGAAAAAAATAACACAATGAATCAATCCCACAGCGTACTTTATGGACAAATAACCCTATTTCACACTATCTCAAACCTACTGAAATGTTATCGGAATGCTGCAAGCTGAAAAACCTACCTGAATGTATGGCATAAATCAACAGTGCTTTTTCAATGCATCTGCACTAAGAAACAAGGTGAATTTCTCTCCCTCCCTACATGTCAGCTAATACAGAAACCAACCAGAGACAAAATGTCAACTCAGAAAAAGCACTTTTTGTATTACCATATTATCAATATGTCAGTTTACCACAGTGAGGATAATTCCCTAAAAATTAACGTCACAAAGATAAGCCAAGCCATTATTATCCAACATAACAGCTGAAAATAATGGGGGAAAACATGAATTAAAATACTGTTTAATTTTTCGGTTTAGTTCAAAGTATCAACAAGTTTCACATCATGTAGAATCACAGTTACAATTTAAATCTCCAGGCCACTGATGAACAGTGAAAAATTTTACACTACCCAGTGATACCCTGCTTCTTAGATATGTGACAAAAGGATGTAAGCCTGATGAATGTGCAACCACGGCCATAACCTGGAGAGAGAAGATTCATGTATATCACAGAGTTACTGAATGGTTGAGGTTCAATGGACCTTTGGAGGTCCTCTCATCCGATCTTTCTATTCAAGCAGTGTCACCTAGATCAGCCTGTCCTGGACTATGCCCAGGCAGCTTTTGAACCTCTCCAAGGATGGAGATTCCACAGTCTCATTGTACAACCTGTGCCAGTACTTGGTCCCACTGACTTTGACTCATTAACTTTCCAGGTGGTCATCTCTTTAGGACCTCTTGTTTCTTGCTTGGTAGCTACAGGCCTAGCAGCAGTGGACGTAAGGCATGAAATCTTACTCAATTTGAAAACATTTGACTTTGACCATGTGCAGATGGCATGGTTTTGTCTATCTTACCCTGAAAATGAGAACTATCACTTTTGCACATACATATCCCCACACTGAGACTGACAAGATATTTGTGAATAGCTCATCAGATTCCCAATAAGTATTCACAATTATCCAGTAACACAGTGGACATGGGCTTTGCAGCATAGCAGCAGAGAGCGGATATCAGAATCTCTCCTTTTCGCTCCTTTAAGTGTTTCTGGTACATTTCCAGCTGGGTATTGTGGTAGTCCAGGACTGCTAGGAAAACAAAATCACAGTGCTAATACAGCTGGAGATCTGCAAAATTGTTTTTCCATCAGATTTTTTATTTCATCCAGCTCAGCCCATGGCCACTCAAAACGCGTCCCTGAAAATGAAGAGCCTGGGTGGGATGGTGCAGAAAGGAGGGAGGGTAAATGGAGACTGCATTTAAGATGGCATTAGTACAAAGAAATTTATGGACCATAATCCAAATAGAGTTTAGCAAATAAATAAACATCATAGAAATAAATTAAAATATACCTTTTCTCTGACCCTGCAGGTCTTCACGGATCTACAAATGAGCAATACGGACACATCTACATATGCCATCCTTTTTAACCCACTGAAATCTTTAGAGTAATATGTGAGTATTTAAACACATATTCAAGTTATAGTCAGAGCAGGAGACTTCTAGTGCTCATGACAGGCTACTAGGGGCGCTTGCAGGAGGGCAGGCAGGGAGCATGTCTTAGAATTAATTTTCTTTATTTGTTTGGTTTTTTTTAGAATATTTTCTTCCAGTAAATTCAAGTTTTATTTTCAATGTGGCTGGTTTTGGAAGAGTCCAATCATGCCATTAAAATACTCAACAATTCCTTCTTTCCTATTTAAATTTCTTACAAGTATAGCAACAGATGAAATTAACACTAAAATTAAATTAGAGCAAGGTATTTTTACCACCCAAAAAGCACAAGGTTGTGGGAATAACTATCTGACACACACACAAAAAAAAACAGCAATAAAAGGTGTACTGAAACAATATCCTTTGGGAAAAGCATTAATAACTAAGAAATACAAGAAACATGAGAAGGAAGAGGAACAAAAATAATAATTTCAGGTTTTATCCTTATATTCCCTTACTTGTTCATGGTTAGTTTCTTTATGCCTTTTGTGTTTTCCCATTTTGCTGTTTCTCACAAGTAAATGGGAGGATTTTATAAGCTGTCTAATAAGTCAACGAGGAACACAGCAAGAAACTAATTTTAAGCTCATAGCACAGGTGAAAACCACTAAAGCAACTCTGCCATATGCAAGAGCAACGGAAAAGGCAGCTCAGGAGATAATGTCTTCAAGGACAACTTGCAGACAAGAGAGAATGCTACCAGGGAGGAAAGGTATGACACCTTGACTCTGCCTCTTCTGTTGAAGATGAGCCAGGAGATTCATGTAGATTCAAATTTGCCATTTGTAACAGAAATTTAAAAACTGAAAATGGCTCAGCTAATGGTGAAGCATCTTTAGGGAAATGTTTTAAGAGGAGTAGGAATTATAAGCAAATATCATTTGGTTTTGGACATAACCATCAAACCACTTTTGCTAGCAGCATACTATCTGTAATAACTTTGTGAAGTGGATGGAGCTCGAATCCAGAGCATTCCTGATTTAGTCTTCTAGAAACAGAACACTGAATCTCTTCTAAGGCCTGTCAGGAAGCAGCAGGTCAGGAAATCTACAGCTTTTTATAGCACAAAATGGCAAAATCTCTGCTAGTGATGGAAGAGGTTCTTGTCTATTATCATCAATTCAAAGCACATATATTACATAATTATATGTAAGACACAACAGTTAGTAAATTGTGTCTTTGCATCTAAGTATAAATTGCATGTATATTATGGGCTTTGTCCACTAAGTAGGATTAGGGTGTATATCAAAATTGGTCTTCAGTGCACGTGCAATTATAATACAATTAAGTTTAAATTTGGCACATAATATACTACTTTTTCACAGAGAAGATCTTTTTGGTAATGGTATCAGATTTCCTTCATCTTACAGTGGCAGGAAAATAAAAAATTGCCTTTGTCAGTGGATTTCAAATTTCTTAACTCTTAAATCATGAGATACAAGGATGATGCTAAATCAATCACAGCAGTCAGAGGAATCTTCTTGAATGCACAAGGAAAGGATACAAGACATCACACTTCAGGACAATAATAAAAACACAAAACAAACCAAACAAACAAACAAAAAACAAAACAAAACAAACCCCAAACAATCCAAGAGCAACAAAAAACTCCTAAACCCATTCAGTATATGGTAATCCATATAATCATCTTACCTTCAACAACACTAGCATACTCTACAATATAATTTCTTCTGAAATAGAAAACTTGAGAAATCCTTTAAAACTCATTCTCTTCAGTGTACCTGTACAAGTAGTTTCAATTTCTTCATATTAGTACATGCTACTCATGTAAACACCATGCATACATCCATTTTTTATTTGCAGTATACAAAATGTTATTTTCAATATATCTATGCTATTTCAGAATGCTGTACTTTTTTAAGACACACAACCACTCTCATCTGTCACATCTTCAGAGTGAGATTGGAAGAGGAAAATAATTGCAGAATTTCAACAGACTGGGAAGAAAATCCAAACATTCTGCAATTCAAAACAAACCAGTGAGGGAAAAACTGAAGGAGCTGAGGCATAGCTCTTCACCAAAGTTTAATATTAATGAGATATCTTGTGAAATACATATGGAAATTTGATTGTTTTTTTCCAGAGCTTTTGAGTCTTCACTATCACTCACACAACTCTTCATGCCTAATGCAAAAGCAACATTCCCATGGCCCTCCCTCTTCATAGCTATCAGCAAAACCAAACCTCCACTGTAATTACCACTACTCTGGCCATGCTCTGTATTAATAGCTAATAAACTGTGCTATTTCATTTTTCTGGCAACTACTTACTTCTCATTCCTGTAATATGTCTGCACATGTATTTTCTCTCAAGGATTTCTAGGAAGACAAAGCACTAAGACATTCTCTCTGTCACAGACTTGACTAGATCAGGGGTGAATAGATAGCCAAGCAGTATATCCAGAAATAATAAGAAAAAACAAGCTGCTTCCATGTTAGTGCAACCTTTTCAAAAGTCAGCTCCCTTCCCTGTCCTTTGAAATAATCTCCTCAATCAAGGAAATTATTTGATCCTCCAGAATATTCTCTAAAGAGAAACCATTAAAATTCCCTTTTATAATTTACACGAAGCATGGAAAAAAATGATCAAGAAAAAATATTTAACAGTCAGAAAAGCCATATTGTGTAAAAGCAAGCTCAAAAGTCATGCTCCATCATCTAATCTTTCACTCTGGAGTGAACATGAGCAGAATAAATTTTGTAATCTCTCTGATTTTCCCCCTGTAGATAAAACACGTAGCAAGTTGGTGATAGAGTCTGAAAATCTATAGCTGGATTCAAAATTGAAGCATTTACTTTAACCAAAAAATCTATATTGTCTTTGATACAGCAAACATAATGGATTTTGTACTAACAATTTGTACAGATTTAAAGAAGTGTATTTTTTAATGTTTGCTAGAAAATTAATACGAGACATAAAATGTTTACATATGCCAAGGTGGTTTTTTAAACAACTTTAATACTGAGCAGTACAATCCTCCCTCTGTGCATCCGAAGTTGTTTCAGGTATCTAAACTTACTCTACAAGCTTGAGAAAACAAATGCTGTCACGTCATAAAAATGCACGTGTGGCGATTGTTGCCCTGCAACATCCATATACCCTAGAAGGAATAAACCCAGTTCAATCACTTTTCTACCTCCCAGGCAAAAGCTGCGAAACATCTTCTACGCCCGCTGGGCCACAAAGTAGCAAGCAGAAGGAAGGAGCTCCTCTGTAGCTGGAGGAAACACAGGGCAAACCTGTCAAACACAGCAATAAAAACATCTCGCTGTGTTTTGGAAGCTGAAGGAAACAGTACCACAACATTATCTTTACTACCAAGAGCACAGACATCATTAAAGGGGGAAAAAAAAGAGTCAACTCATTTTTATGCGAGGCTTAAGCAACGTACAGAAAGTAAATCCTTATCAAAAGAACACCGAAACAGAGGTAATAGACTTTGTTACAATGAACAATTTTGTGATGTCAAATGGGAAACTCCTCTGTCACTAGTTCAGTTTAAATATTTTTAAAAATATGCATTTCCCCACCAGAAAAATAAGGTAACAAAATAATCCAACAGCTCTTCCACTTATATTAAAGCCATACAACTCAACTAACTTTGCCTTGAAATTGTAGGTAAATTTTCCCTCCCTGGAGGGTTTTATCTTACAACTAAGAGTCAAAAGACAGTTGGAAAATAAGGAAAAAACATGATACAACTTGAGGAAGAGAGAAGACAGCAGCATGACCAGAAATGGGATATGTGGACTGACACGAAAGACTCACACTTAGTACCCCAGAGTAAAGAAGAGCTGTGTTTGACTTGGAACACCCTCGCCCTCTGATCTTATGATATAAGGAATATATTCTTAAAGACAACAGTTTCCTTTGTTTTGTCTCATTTCTTTAAAGTTATTTTTAATGCCTTTTCAGAACATGCATTTGCACTAGCACTTTGCCTCATCTGAGCAGTGGCGTGGTCTCTGGGTACTCACTTGGGCAAAGAGCTGCCCTTCGATTGGAGGTGTGCTGTAAGAGGAAAGAAAGTTTGTATTTATGAAAAATGTTTGGAATCTAAATCTGCAAACTGCTGTCCTCACTTAAAAATATCTATGAAAAATATCTATGAAAACACCAGCTAGGCAGAGGGGGATGAATTTGTTTACATTCACCCAGTCCAGCTGCCTGACCACTTCAGGGCTGACCAAAAGTTAAAGCATATTAAAGGCATTGTCTAAACAGCTCTTAAACACTAACAGGCTTGTGGGCATTGACCACCTCTCAAGGAAGACTGTGTTTCAGTGTTTGACAATCCTCTCGGTAAAGGACTGCTTTGTAACATCCAGTCTAAATCTCTCATGGTGCAGCTCTGAGCCACTGTCACGCGTCCTGTTCCAGGGAGAACAGATCAGCATCTCCCTCTCCACTTACCCTCCTCAAGAAGCTGCAGACAGCAATGAAGTTGACCCTCAGTCTCCTTTTGCTTAAGCTACACAAGCCTAAAGTCCTCAGCCGCTCCTCATAGGTAATAGGATTACACATGATTTCTCAAAAAAAAAAAAATCCTCCTTACCCTAAATGACAATATGTTTCAACACAAAGACTGGAAACAGAATAGCACTACATGAAACAAGGCTCACAGAAGGAAAGAGATACTAACTCATTAATTAAAGACAAGAGCTTTAGTTCACCAGAAGGCAGTCATTATGTTTCACCTCTAAATGAGGGCACTCGTTCTTCAATTTTTCATTTATACACAGAAAGTTTCATCTAACACGATAAATTTGACACGATAAATCTGACACGATAAAGGGTTGCCTGTCAAGGAGATACCCTATACATGATGACTCTAGGGAAACCAGTTGCCAGTTATGTCTAGCTTGACATTGTTGATACACCAGGTACAATTCACTTCTATTTCACTGGAAAACTAAGTATCAGGACTTCACTGTCACAGGTATATCCACAAATAAAGCACCTGCCAAAACAGATGTTTCCTCTTCATTGCAAGCCAGAAAGGAAATGTATAACCTGCACGTACCCTGAGCATGACAGCTCTGCAGGTTTCTGAGCAGACCTGCAGTGAAAAGTAGTTTAATTACATTCTGCATGAAATAGGAAAAAATACTGCTTTCAATTCTCAATTACTTCCAGTAATTCTCACTAGATTTAAAAGACTCTGCTTAACTCAAATAATTCAAAATATAATTGGCCAAAAAATATTCCAACATTTCTCATTCATCGCAACCATTAATGATTAAATATCCCCAAGAAAATACTTTTAAGTGATCCTCTTATTAGGATTAATAGGATTAGCAGCAGCTCCTAAATCAGCCTGTTTTGCCAATGGTTCTGTTTCAAAGTTATTCTGAGGCATGCTTCATTTTCAACTTGCAAAAAAAGTAGTATTTTAAACTTCAATTTGACCTAAAATGAAAAAGGAACATCTAAGAGTTAATGCAGGTTTTCTCTACAGTGTCTTAGGTGTAGTACAGCGTGAGCTAACTCGGTATTACCACTCCTTCCAGAGAGCACATACCCTCAAAGGAGAAATAGTACTGTACCTTCCCCATCATCAGCTTAGTATGCCTGCTTATTCATTTCTGTTAGAGCCCAGCAACAGATGCAGAAGATGCTGGGATCTGTTACTGGGTGATTTTACTTCCTGATGCCATCCTTTTTGCCATCCTCTGAGCGTAACTCTGTAGAACAGTGCAAAGACTGGGTCTATTTTCAGAGAGCTGTAAAATGAAAACTGCAGGGAGGAAGAACAGACTCCCAAAGAAAGGACAGCTCTCACTGGATCACATTAGGCCATTAAAACACTTCTAACATATGTTTAGCATAACATCCTTTAGCACAATCTCAATGGTTTTGTTTTTGGATGAAGGACACAAGACTGAAAAGTAACAGGCAAGGAAATGCTCAAAGGGAGAGAGTACTGAAAGTTTCTGGTTTCCCTTTTTCTGTTCAACAGTCACACCAGCAGTCTTCCCTCCTAGTGGTGGCATATGTAGGAGTCATCAAACAGTGTAAGAAATCAGTCTGTGTCTGTTTTTTGTCAAGACAGTTTTTACATTTCACATTTGGGCCCAAATAGAAGGCTATACTTAGATATGGACGTCCTCATTATTTTTGAATGCATAGATTACTCCATGAGAAAATTTCCCTCTAAGAATCAGCAGTGTCCTCTGGCAACTTGAAGTATACTTGGACATATGGTACTTTCAACTTTTAGGGAGCGATTTCTAACCAGCTGCTAAGAACAGGGTCTCAGCAAACAGTCAAAACTCCTCTTTTTCTTCCCCCTTTTTCACCTTCTCCAAGATACTGCTTCTAACCATAGCAAAGAGAGAATAGTCTATATGGGAAGGTACAGTCACATACGATACAGAGCCACAATGGATGCAAGTAATAAATTATTTTCTGACTTGCTAGTGCTCCAAGAGAAACATACTCATCTACCACCTTGCAGACGAACAAAAGTGGTCAGATTCTTGAGACGGAGCCACATTTTCCCTGCCAGCCATCAGGAACAGGTTTTCCTGGGTAGCTCAAAATAATTTCAAGAGAAAAAATGAACCATGAAAGGTAAGATTTACTGGGTAATTGGACCAAGAATTTCTAGAATGCTGGTAAGAGTTCTCACCCAGCACCCTGAGGATACCACATCATTTGAAAAGGAATCACTTAAAATATCGTTTAGATTTGTGGGGAAGATCGGCAATGCAAACACAGAAATGTTATTCCCTTCATTCTTAGACAAGTATCAAATTTAATATATTAATATGCTGCTTTGCTTTAAAAAAAAAAAAAAATCATACTTTGTTCTTTCCATCCCTCCCGTCTTACTGTCAAGTGTATGGGTTTGTTGGTGGGGTTTTTTTTTTTTAAATATAAGAAAAACATCGATTGCCATCTACTGGAAACTAGAAAAGTTGTTCCCAAAAGATTTTTTGCTATGATTCCTAAAAATTAAATAGAATCTCCACATCTCTCAAAAAAAAAAAAAAAGGGTTAATTTTTTTCTGTATTCTGTTAGAGAAAAAGAAACCTTTCACTCTGGGGCAATGGATGACAAAGAGACAAACCAGCAAAGCCACATATGAAGTCATATAGCACTGAGAAAATAACATCTTTACTCAGGTCTGCTATGTCTTATATTTTTAGAATATATATCAAGAACAAAAAGCCAAAAAACTAAGTTTCTCTACAACTGCCTCCCTGTATTCATTTCTACAATAGCTTGGCCAAAAAAAGAAATCCTTCCAAAGAAGGTTAATTTAGACTGACCACACACTGAAGTGAGATTGCTCTTGACTGGGCTGTTGAACAGTGCATGTAAATCAAGATGACAATGCAACCTATACTCTGCCTCACTCTTGAGACAGAGTATTAGAGACCCTACTATTCCAGTGAAGTTGGCAGAGCAGAACACATGCCAACCTCTTTAAGACTCTGGGCATGTCACTGACTGCAACAAAAAGTGATACTTACCTATAGAAGTCATGGTGCATAATTCATTAGAGTAGTAATTATTCTCATGATAAAGTGGCAAGAGTTGTATGACCTTCAAGAAATGGCTTTTCTAAAAATATTAGTAAAGGATGGAATTTATTTAAGAAATAATAGTCTCAAATAAAGTCAGTTCTCAGCTATTCACAAGGTAGGTTTCTCAAGGCTCTGCCTTCCTTCTCCATTGCTGGTACGAATAGAGCTCCTGAAGCGAAGTACATATTTTACTAAGTACAACTCTCTGTACAAATGTATTCAAAAGCTTTTCAGAAATGAATAGCCAAATTTCCATTTGTCTGATGTTATCCTCATATTAGGTGTTTGCTACTTCTGCCCCCTCCCACTTTACCTTCCCACAAGCAAAAGTACACTGTGAATAGAAACTTCTTCACAGAATCAGTCGTTTGCAACGGATAGCAGTTGCTTTAGGGCTGACAGTGGCAGATGTGAGGATCTAAGAGCTATTAAAAAGTACTGATACACATTATAAGTTTTTTCTGTTGTCTTAACAACAGTCATATTGACAAGCTGCTCTACCTACCGACATACTAGGCTTATTCCCCAGAACAGCTGAGAGTCTTTTCAGCCACGTCATCTGACTTGGCTTACGTCAGACACATTGCATAGCGAGAGGTGATAAATTTATTGAAGATAGCAGTCACAAGAGAGGTGCCAGTAATGTTGCAACTTCACAGGTCTGCATACTTGTGTATGGACAGAGCTACGTCCCTGCACAAATTGAAAGAATAAACTGAATTCTGAATCTACGCCAAAATATCCTTGCCATTACACAAAATAAAACTCAAACAGACAAGAACAACATTGTACTCTTACAAGGTAAGCAAAAACAAATTTGCAGAGCACAGAAGGAAGTGGACCATTATGTTTTTTGGCCAATACATAGTCCAATGAAGTTACATGATAAAAATGCTACTGACATAGCAGGAAATACAGGTTTCATTTCAAAACAGAAGAGAATACCCTCAAAAGAGTAAAGTGCTCACTTATTAGGTGACCAAGGGAAAATGTAAGATCATAGAAAGGAAACATGTCATTCACAAATCTGCACCATACAGAATAGACAATTATTTCAAAATATGTTCTAATGACAACATTTTAAAATATATGCTTGAAAATGCTATAGCATCAGTTCTCTTATCTCAATGCAGTGTGAGCGTAGCACTGGACAGCCTCTATTCAAAGAATAGTTACTTGACAAAAGAAGAATAGTAACTACAAATAACAGTCTCCTGGAGATATCTTTTGAGTACCTTTTTTTTTTTTTGGCTTGTAAATTATTTGACATCTTCTTCATGTATTGAGACATTTAAAGCCCCATATCACTGCTTGTACTCTGCAAAGTCCATGCTTGTCTTTCACCAGCACCTGAAAAATGATGCTGTTCTCTTTCGAATATAACACTTCGCTCTTCTGCCAACAAAACAGCCATCAACCACTAGCCATTTTTTTTCAGCTTCCCTTGGCTCATTCACTGACTGTAGACCAGCACCTCACCATCTTAATTTTGCTCCTGAAAGATGCTTCATCCATGCAGCACTACAGACATTTCATTGCTACAGACAACTAGCTGCAATTTATGACTAGAAAAGACAAGCTGCTTCATGAAGAAATAACGTGTTTTAAATGTTTTACTCATTCTTGCCTTAAACGCTAGCTGAAGAAAGAACATTCTTCTCCACTTGGCAGCACTGTTTTTTTCGAACATCAGCTTTGCCTCAGTTTTTAATCAGGATGGCAATACAGAACATGGAGTCAAAAGAAAAACAGCAGCAATTATGTAGAAACAGAAACTATGCAACACCACTGAAGGAAAACAGAGTTGAATGTGCTCCTATCTGTGCATCATCCAAGAAGGAATCAGACTATTATTTTTATTGAAGTCCTGGCAAGAAATTGTCATAAATTTAACAAGGTGGGTGGCACAGTCATAGTTCAGTGCCCCTTTTTAAGGGGCAATCAATTCAAGCAACTTCAGATAGACACACTTGACCTCAACAGCAAGTACAAGTCTAAAATGTACTCAAGGAAAGATGACAGACACAACATGTGACAGCATCAGAAAGGTAAATAACTCCAAATATTTGATGCAATTACTGATGGTTAAACCTAAAACACAAGACAGGCTATCCATGCAGGTACAGGGGGGATTATTAGTTCAGATGGGGTACAGGTATTCTAGGAACATTGAAGACCCTGAAGGGAAGACAAATCATATTATCCTTGAAAGGCAAACCACTGAGCTGAAAGCCTGCTCTGTGGCTTGAATTATTTATTCCTAATACCTTCAATTCAGTGGGAATAACTTCAATTCGTGCAGTGTTCTGGCAGGGCTGATGACTACATTAGCCACAGCACTGTCAAGGCTGCCATTAGACTGAATTACAGACTGAATTACAACAGCAAGGTAAAACAACCCTCATTATGAACCCAACCAAACCCCATGAAAGTCTGATATGACAAAGGGGAAACAAGTATTCCAGAACAATTAACATTCATATTGTCTGTCCCCATAGAAAGGACTGAACCAGGACAAACAAGGTTAGACGATTCTGCTCCAGGGTTCATTTTTTTCCCCACCAGTGCAGCTTGTCAGGAAGCCTTTTGCATTATCACAATCCTCTATCGGTCCTTGCATCTTTTGCATATTTATACTTAATAGACACCTCTTTTCCTTACCAGACTTTCATCATTAACTGCTCCATTTGTGTAATAGCACTATGCCATTAACTGTGGCTATTATTTGCATATACTTAAAAAACAAAAAAAACATCAAGCATCCTTCATAATATGCTCTGAAAAATTTTGCTGAACAGTCAAGCTCAGAGCACATGGTGAGGCATTTTGTATGCTTCACTACTTTGACTCAAGGTCACTTATCTGTCTTTATGTCACAGAAGTATTTAAGCCTCCCTCTAAATTGGTGGAGGTAGACAGAGGACTAGAAGATTTCTGTATGTTAAGTGTCATTGCTGGCACTGGAACTAATAACCATAAAATGGCCATGAATACCTTTCGGGTGCAAATTATTAGGTTCATAGCTAGCATAGGAATGATTTCTGAACTGAGCTCTCAGAAGATGCGTTCTCCTTAGAATTCTTAACACTTGCATGCTACAGCACAGGCACATAGTTCCACAAGGTCTGCTTTAAAACATCCCGTTTCCCTAGTTTTCATGGATCTGATCCTCAAATGTGTAAGGACTCATCTACTCTGCTCTGGCACTGTAAAAGAATCCTGAAGGTCAGATTTGATGATCCTTTAGACCCCTGAAGTAGTAAAAAGATGAAAATTAATGAAAAATCAATTCACTCAGTTTGCTTCCACCTTTTATCTTCAGTCTTTCTCTTTTCCTTTTCATCTGGACTTTTGAATTTTTTTATATATTTGAGAAGCTGTAGATAACCAGCTGACTATTCCAAGTTCCAAAAATAGTATGGTTAGAACACACTAAAGTATGCTTAACTTCAAGTGTGCATGTGAGCAGCCCTACTGACCTTGACATTCTCATATATAAGTGCTTTGTTGAACTGCAGCTACGAAGAAGGGCTATCATGTTTCTTGTGAAAAAAAAAAAAGGAATTCTCTTGCTCTTCTGCTAGAACCTGCACTGGTACGAATTCTGACCTGCTGTTCTGCACTATACTGCGATGCTCCACTGGAAACATACAACTGTTTAATCAAACGTCAGATCATTGCTTTCTAGGAACACAGTACTACCTGCCTATAATATCTTTAGACCTCTTTTTGCATTACTTTCTTGCCTTTTTCCAAATGTAGAAATCAAGTCTGCATACTACTACATTAATCTGTTGTTTCAGTGACATCATTTTACCTTTTCAGCAAAGCTGACTGAGCAGCACAAACCCCAAGTAAAAGATACCTCTGCAGTCACAGAATCAGTTGCTCTACCTGGTGCTATTATCACAGCCAACAGTCCTTCTTAAAATGGTTTACATATGCATTGCATAATGGTGAGACAGCACAGTAATATCAATGGAATTATTGGTCTATTTAAAGCACTGAGTACTCTACAGGAACAACAAGGAACTGTGAATACTAAAATATGAAAATCCGCACTCTTTCTGCATTGCAAATCCTCTTCAAGTCAGACAAGGTAGGACAAGCACTTCTTTCAAGTTCCAAATGATGCAGACTCAATTCTGTCAAGCAGTTTCACTCCAAACTTCTCTAACCTCACTCCTTTCTTGCCAAGCAGATACGAGTTGTTCTTCAACCCTCTGGTGATCAATGGAGGAGGAAAACAAGGGGAAAAAAAAAGAGGACTTAACTCATAACTTTATCAAAGCACATAGGTATCTAGAAACACTGAAAGAAACCATTCTAGAGAGAAGTATGACAGACATAGAAAAGAAACAAAACAGGACATAGCTAGTGCTGGTCCACAACAAGAGAAAAAAAGGGTTACAGACAGAAATTATTTAATATCATCAGAAATATTAAGAATCCTGTGGCTGAATTAAGGTCTACAAACATCTCTTTGGTGTATACCAAACCTCACTGAATACCACCAGCATATATACAAACAAAATATAGTATTAAAAATAATGACTTTGCAGACAAAGACTATTGGCCAAGAAGGCTGAGGGCATCCTGGCTGGTATCAGAAACAGTGTGACCAGCAGGACCAAGGAAGTGATTATGTCCCTGTACATGGCACTAGCGAGGCCGCACCTCAAATACTGTGTTTTGGCCCCTTCACTACAAGAAAGACATTGAGGTGCAGCATGTCCAGAGACAGGAAACGAAAGTAAAGGGGAACAGCTGAGGAAAGTGGGGTTGTTTAGTCTGGAGAAAAGGAAGCTGAGAGGAGATGTGATCATTCTCTACAATCATGTGAAAGGAGGTTGTAGCGATGTGGGAGTTGCTCTTTTCTCCCAAGTAATGAATGATAAGACAAGGGGAAACGGCCTCAAGTTGTGCCAGGGGAGACTTAGGTTGGAGATTAGAAAGAACTTTTTCAGTGAGACAGTTGCTAGACACTGGAATGGGCTGCCAAGGGAGCTGGTGGAGTCCTCATCCCTAGAGTTAATGAAATGATACGTACATGAGGTGCTGAGGGACATGGTTTAGTGGTGGGCTCAACAGTACTAGATTAGTGAGTGGACTTGATGATCTTAAAGGTCTTTTCCAATCGAAGTGAATCTATGATTCAAATCCTTTCCAAACACATAAGACTTGACCCGCCTGGACACGTTACTGTGCCATCTGATCTAGGTGGACCTGCTTCTCGAGGGAGGTTGGACTACATGATCTCTAAAGGTCCCTTCCACCCCCTACCATTTTATGATTTTATGACTTCCTGGACCTACTGCTACTAAGTGTGTTGTTACAGGTAAAGTTCTTCTATCTATCTTCACCAATAGTGAGATTGTGCTCAAGGCAGTCTTTCTCAAGACTGGCCCTGGGAAGCAGGACTTTTAAACCATACTGATCTGGCAGCTATGATATGTCCACGAATTCACTCATTCAGTAATGACATCACCACAAGGTGAACATATTCAGAATCTGGTGACATTCCTCAAAATCTTCACCCCTGTAAATAATTGCAAGATTCATTGCGTCTGTACACATGCTTAGCAAACACCTGCAAAGACTGGAGGAAGAGCAATGGCAGTATTGCAACTTGCAGCCTATACCCATGTTTATGCAGTACACAAATGACAGCAAATTCACACTGATGCCATTCCTCAATTTGTTAAAAAAAGTTTTTATTGCTTTAATAACAAGAGCACGGTAGGATCAAAAGAATTAGGGACAATAAGTCAGGCATTAACAGAATGAAACGGAATGTGACTGAAAAAAAGCTAATCCTATAAGAAATACCTTTGGCCACTCATAAAAACACCTCTACTTATTTCTGCCAAAGGCAATGCCAATCCATAAAACCACTGTAGATGTCTGGGTTAGTTCAATGACCTAGAAGAGTTTAACCAGAGAGCGGTAACAAGAGGGGCAGACAAAGGTCTGTCTGTTTTTTCTGAACTCTAGTGTATTTACATAAGCATTTTATTATAGATCTGGAGACATCTTTCAAGATAATCTTCATCATCCCAACGTGCAGTTTTCTGCATATACTGTAGAAGTCCTAGAGAACACCACATGGATGTCTCAGAAAATCCACAAAACTATGCATTCCAGACTTTTACTTAATGCACTTCAACTGCTAGTGGATACTGAGTCCACAGGACTGGACCAGACTAGAGTTACCCTGGACTTAAAAACTGAACAAAATCAAACCAACTTAAAATATTTAGAGTTGTTGACAGGAGAATCAGCAAAGGTTTCTAATGGTTCCTATTTCCAAAGCACGGAACTGAATCTGAATGTTGATATCTACTTGACAACAGACAAATTCAGTACACTAAAAATCTAATTTAAAAAGGTAATCATAACAGGGGAGGAAATGGAAAGAACATGAAGGGTGAAGGAACACGAATTAAGGAAAAGAACAAAAGACAGATTCCAAGCATGAGAAAAATTATCATCTCTTGCTAAAGGAAGAGCTATCATATTCTGGGCAAAGCAGCAATAACAGACAGAAAGAGCTCTTCAGTATTTTATATAATTCCATCCTGTAATAGAAAGTACAGCAATAGCCATTTTATTATAAAAGGAGTCAGAAACTAACTTCCACCAGTATACAGGGGGGAGGAATGCTATTGCCTACTTGAGGCCAGCTTTTCTGACATACCCAAGTGGGCCAACAGCAAGGCATGCTAAGCGACTTTTTCAAAGCTGCCTCTTAGTATTATGAAACTTATCTCAAGTTCTTATACGGCATACTTACACTCACCACATCAGAGTGAGAAGTCTGAAGCATATTTAGTTGTCTTTCCCTGTCCATTCTGATATGATTCAACGTGCTTCCTGGACAAATGACTGAGAAGAAAGTGATGCTTCCAAATGCTGAGATCAGCGTTTGAAAAATGAAGTGCCTGGGACAAAGGCAAGAGCTGTGGCAATGCAGTAGCCTTTGTCAATATCATATTTAAAAATACTTTAATGCTTCTCATCCTATCTTTTACTCCTTAAATCAAGGTGCAAATCCTATAGCTTGCCATTCAGCGACTGTCTTCTATTCTAGACCCGATTCGTCCTACTCCAACTAGGATCTGAAAGTATCAGAGTATTAGGAGGCAGGCATTAGTTACTGGCTAGGACAGGGGAAAAAAACCTCATTGTCAAGACAAAGGGTTTCAATACCCTTTGCTTTTAAAAGTTTGGTAAATACTATTTAGACTGAAAGCTTGTTGGTGTGTAGTCGTATGGTTTCCTCAATATCCCACCATTCCCACAGCTGGTAGCATACTGTGGTGCACAACTGCCACTTTAAGAAGTAAGCTGGAACAAATACTTCCCACAGCAATGAACTATCCAACTTTCAGTTGCAACTTGTTAAGCTGTTCTTTGGAGGTTTTAAAAATGAAAATATCCAGAAAGTTACGGTTCAGTCAAACTGAGTTGGACTTCCACAGGTGCAGCTACAGGCACACCTTTGAACCCAGCATAACCCCTGCCAAATTTAAAGTTCCTGCTCCAACCATAAATACATTGGAACAACTCAACAGAAATACTTTGTTTCAGACACTGAGAAAACCACTTCTTACTTTGTTGCTACTGCAGCTACCTTTTTTTATCTGTAAGGATGATCAGACACTAGATCAGGTTATCCAGAGAGCTGGTGCAGTCTCCATGTTTGCAGCTTTTGAAAACCTGACTGGAGAGAGTCCTGAGCAATCTGCTCCAGTTGACTCTGCTTTGAGCAGGTAGGTTGGAGATCTCTTCCAACTTGAGAGTTTCTGTGATTCTATGACAGCAAAACAGTTTGGATATCTCAGATCTCCAAACTGTAAAGTATGAAAAATACACAAATCCCTTAACTTTGACAATAGGTTTAAACAAAACATTAATAAATGAAACTCAGACATTTCTGGTTCTCAGGCAGTTTAATTTCTCTGTTAAACCCAAAAGCGAGTAACAACTGAAAATGAAGAAATGAGATCAAGCATAATTGTTGAACTCAATAATTTCAGTGGGTTTTTTTAAATGAACTTGTTTGAACAAACCCGTAGCAAATTCTGATTTACACAGCATGGCCTGATGACATTTCTTTGCTTAACGATCAGATATGGGAAACCAGGATAAGCATTTATAGGGTCAACAATCAGAAAACATAACAACATTGCAGCAACAAGAGAGACAGGCTCAAACAGAGAAGGTATTTTCCAGGAGCCTTTCAGAAGTATGTTTGCAGGTCTTGCAGCATGCTGGCATGAATGTGATACAGCAGACCCATGCCAAATAATGTCTTTTACATGCCCACAACCTTCTCAGAAGGACCACCATGGACAACAGTTTTTTAATCAGACTTGGGAGCTGACTCCAATTGCCTTGTAGCAAGTATTCAAATTGACTGCCTTTTGCACTTAGCCTGCAGCAGGGCTAAAATATCTACATCAAGGGGCAACAAAAAAAAAACTAGCCTGTACAAATCTCCCTAGATTTTACACTTTAGAGTATTTTTGAAGCAAGTTTACAAAACCAAATACATAATGCATAGAATACTGTTCACACAGGGAAAAGGAGTGAATTCCTGGTAAAAAAGTATACCACCCCTCAGAACAAAGCACAAGATACATATGTACATGTCATGGTTTGGCCCAGCCAGCACAGCAGCACCACGACAGTCTCTCGCTCGGTGCCCCCATTCACCTCCACCCTCATTAGGATGGCAGAGGCTCCAGCGAAATGGGAGTAAAAAGATAAGCAAGATTGTTGTGGATTGAGACAAGGGCAGGGAGGGCTCACTGCCAATTACGGTTCCGGGCAAAACAAACTCCAGTACTTGACTTAGAGAGGAAAGTAGGAAAGTTTATTCTACAAGAAACAGAATGGAATAAAAGCAAAAGGGAGTAGGATGATGAGAAAATTACAACCAGCACTTTAAGATCTCCCTCCCCCATCCCTCCTTTCTT
>WBNH01001823.1:0-26399 GCA_013401255.1 Urocolius indicus | reverse complement strand
GGGAGTCTCTGCTCTGGTACACCTCCTCCTCTCTTTCATCACTGACCTTGGAGTCTGCATGGTTGTTTCTCTCACTGATCCTACTCTTTGCACCACCACCAGCCAGAAGAAGAAGAGACAGAAGAAGGAAGATGGAGGAAAGAAGCCTCCTCTTCTAGCTTCTTCTTAAAAAGTGATCATAGAGGCGTCTAATTGGCTCAGCCCCAGCAGTGGGTCTGGCTCAGAGCTGGGGAGAGTTGCAGACAACTTCTTACAGGCGCCATCTTTACAGCCCCTTCCCCCTTACCAGAAAAGGCTGTTATGTCAAACCATGACAGTACAAAAGAAAACCACAAGTGGTAGCAACACTCCGAGCCCTCTTTCAGCAGTCTTGGTGGTACCTGAGGTGCTTCATAGGGCAACTTGCTTCTAAGATCAGGATGTTTCTTGGCACACTAGCATATTGCATTATCTATGTATTAACTGGTCCCACCTCTATGGCAAATATACTACAATTCCCTCAATCGTGTTCTCTTCTTGCACCAGAAAAAGCCACAGCCAGTTTCCTCTGTGCTTTCCAATCACAGCATATATCCATTATGAATGGCTCCATAGAGCCATTTCAAGATCCCTCTCCTAATAACTCTGAAAACGCAAATGGACATGAAAAACTCAAAATAATACATAGGAAATGATGTGCTTCCTAGCAATCTCCCATGGAGAAAGAGGAATTAGATACATTTTACAAGCATACTCGGGAACCTTTTCATGACTATTTTAACTGTAAAAATCCAAAAATTATTAGTTAAAGTACTAGCTCTGACATCCTTGAAAAATGTTAGAGACTTACTGGGGCAGGAAGAACGCCAGGAAATAAAATTTCTGGTAAGTAGTTGCACAGCACGACATTTTCCTTACCCATTAAATGCAATAGTTATTATCCTCAGTGTTATTTATATTTGCTCTACATGGAGAAGTAGATGCTTTTTTTAAAGTAAAAAGTATTAATCTTAATTATGACAAAATTTGGGGTTTAATGTTGCAGAGGTTTCTGTTTAGATACATACTGACGACCATCATTGCTGCAATGCCAAGGGAAATTGAAGTACATTTTTAAAAAATGCTTACCTGACTTCAGCTGGCACTGTAAAACAAAATGTAACAGAAATGACTAAATCTCACAGCAGCCAAAAGTGATAGCTGCCCTTCATGCACACCAACAAATTACCATCATGTTTTGCATTTATGTCATCTTTGAGGAAATGAAGATCATGCTACTTATAATGGCACACATTTTTGCCTTTAGTTACATATAAAATTCTCAAACAAATCTCATAGATTACTACAGAAGTGAGATATTTGCATTTTTTAAGACTAGTACATGTTTCTTCCAAGGGTCAGATATGGCTTGAGAAAATAGTAGTGTTATCCATAAAAATGAGCAATTCTTTTGAGATCTCAAACTACAAATAGTTGCATAATATTTCATGTCTAACTGCTGCTGTGGCAAAATAATTTCCAGGACAGGTAACAAAGTAAAACAGAACATACAATATCCCTGTTTTAAAAATGCTTCTGAAAAACTACATGTAAAATGTGAAAAGGTAACTTGAACAATTTATGGTAAGTTTTCATATGGAGACAACCATTTGTTAATTTAGTCTGGTTTACAGTAAGAAAGAAGAGACAAAAACTTTTCTCCATGTAAACATGATTTAAAAAAAAAATTATGACAAATATACTGCAGTCAAATTTTTGTGTTGGAGAGAAGGAGAATGACATATGGTCACACCATGACCCAAGAGGCTTCCTCGCATTGGCAAAGTTATAAATAACTGAGGTTAAACTCAGATGCCTGCATTAAAATCATAGAATCGTTTCAGCTGGAAGAAACCTTTAATACCATCAAGTCCAGCCTTTGTCCCAGCCCTTTTCAACCACTAGATCATTTCTCTAAGTGCAATATCCACTCTAAGGTGACTCTTAAAGACCTGCAGGGACAGTGACTCCACCACCTCCCTGTGTAGCCCATTCCAATGCCTCACAACCATTTCAGTAAAAAAATTCCTCCTCATATCCAACCTGAACCTCCCCTGGTGCAACTTGAAGCCCTTTCCTCTTGTTGTNTGTTCAGCCGCTGTCACTCAACACTCCCAGGTCCCTCTCTGCCTGGCAGCTTTCCAGCCACTCCTCCCCAAGCCTGTAGCGCTGCTGGGGCTTGTTGTGGCCCAAGGGCAGGACCCAGCACTTGGCCTTATTGAAACTCATGGCATTGGCCTTGGCCCAGCCATCCAGCCTATCTAGATCTCTCTGTAAAGCTTCCCTACCCTGAAGCAGATCAACACTTCCACCCAGCTCAGTGTCATCTGCAAACTTACCAAGGGTGCACTCTATTCCCTCATCCAGATCATTAATAAAGATGTTAAATAGGAGCAGCCCCAGTGCTGAGCCCTGAGGGACACTACTCGGGGCCAGTCACCAACTGAATTTAAATCCACTGGCCACAACTTGTTGGACCCAGTCATCTAACTAGCTTTTCACCCAGGAAAGTGTATGCTCATCCAAGCCAAGAGTAGTCAATTTCCCTAAGAGAACACTGTGGGAAACAGTGTCAAATGTCTTACTAAAGTCAAGGTGGACAACATCCACCGCCTTTCCTTCATCCAACAAGTGGGTCACCCTGTCATAGAAGGAGATCAGGTTTGTTAACCAGGACTTGCCCTTCATAAAGCCGTGCTGACTGGGCCTGCTCACTTAGTTGTCCTGCATGTGCTCTATAGTAGTATGATCTGTTCCATCAGCTTCCTGGGCACTGAAGTCAAACTGACAGGCCTGTAATTTCCCAGATCATCCTTCCATCCCTTGTTATATATGGGTGTTATATTGGCTGACTTCTAATCAGATGGGACCTCCCCTATCAGCCAGGACTGCAGATAAATGATGGACGGTGGCTTGGTGAGAACCCCTGCCAGTTCCCTTAGCATTCTAGGATGTACCCCATCTGGCCCCATTTCAAATTAACCTGAAAGCACTGTATACCTGGTACATGTCAGATATGAACTATTACAGCAGAGACCTATTTTGTGAGCTAAAGTTAACACTGCTTTTAACAAACTTGAATTTTAATGTGACTGAAAGAAAACCTCATCTACTTAATTCTCAAGCTGTACTGGATGCAGGTGTCAAGGTTTCAGTAGCATGAGGTGAGAAAATGCAAAATGAACAGCCCTGTAGACACCCTGGTCAGAAGGAGGGAGAAGGGGCTACAGTTCTGGATGCCCCGTTCTTTCAGCTTCCCTTTAACTTTAAGATTTATAAACACCTCAAGAGTTCACTACCTACTGCAACACTATGTCTAATTAAACAAGTGTGAGGCTCATTCTTCAAACAACTGGCAATATAAAGAAAAAAATCTACACATCCATTAGTGCTGTGTATGTTTTCCTCACGTCTACATACTTGCATCAGTTTGTTCCCAAAAAGACTATTGGTTCAGCATTTTAACAAACAGCACAGATTATATTGATTCTTTTATTGCTGAATATCATTACTCCCAGCAATATAGACTGGTTTAGATTAGTCAAAAGAAGACTGGTTTCCTATCTTCAATGGCCTCTTTCTGTGTTTTCAGGAGCATGGAGAGCAGCGTTCCTTTACACCAGAAATAACTAAGAAAATGACTTTGTCTAAAAAATATTTTTTTCTGAAATTTCCAGAAAACAGTATTGTCTAGTGATTCTAACTCAACTCCACTGAGTACCACCGGGGAGCAGAGATCCACTCGCAGCCCGTGGAGGACCCCACGATGGAGCAGGTGGATGCCTGAAGGTGGGAAGGTCATCCTGGAGCAAGTTCCGGGCAGGACTTGGGAGTCCGTGGTGAGAGAAAAGCCCACACCAGAGCAGGTTTGCTGTCAGGACTTGTGATCCTATAAGGGACTCAGGCTGAGGCAATCAGTATCTGAAGGACTTTTCTCACAATGGGTGACCCATGTTTGGGCAGGGTGTGAGGAGCCGCCCCCAGGGGAAGGTCCCATGCTGGAGCAGGTCGTAATGAACTGTAGTCCATGGGAAAGACTCGCACTGGAGAAGTTCATGAGGGACTGTCTCCTGTGGGGAAGGACCTCACATTGTAGCAGTGAGAAGTATGAGGAGGCCTCCACCTGAGAAGCAGCAGTGTCAAAATCCATCATGTAACTCCCATCCTCTATTCCCTGCACCACTGTGGGGGAAGGAAGGAGAGTCCCACGAAGAGGGAGGAGTGGGGGGAGGTGTTTTAAGATTTGGTTTTATTGCTCATGTCCCTGTTCTGATGGTGCATTAATAAATCAAACCTTTTTCTCCTCAAGATGAGTCTGTTTTGCCCGTGATGTTAATTGCTGAGCAATCTCCCTGTCTTTATCTTGACTCACAAATCTTTTGTTATATTTCTTTCTCCCCTGTCCAGTTTAGGAGGGGGTATGACAGAATGACTTAGTGGGCACCTGGCACCCAGCCAGGTCTAAAAACACTGCAAGGTTCAAAAAGGGCAAGTGCAGAGTCCCGCACCTGGGGAGGAACAACCCCATGCACCAGTACAGGCTAGGGACTGATCCGCTGGAGAGCAGCTCTGTAGCAAGAAATCTGGAAGTCCTGTGGACAGCAAAGTAACCATGTGAGCCAGCAATGTGCCCTCATGGCCAAGAAGGCCAATGGCATCTTGGGGTGGCCAGCAGGTGGAGGGAGGTTCTCCCCCTACTGTCTACTCTGCCCTGGTGAGGCCTAATCTGGAGTACTGTGTCCAGTGTTGAGCTCCACAGCTCAAGAGTGACAGGAAACTTTCAGAGAGATATCAGCGCAGGGCCACCACGATGAGCAAGAGCATCTTTCTTGTGAGGAAAGACTATGGGACCTAAGACTGTTCAAACTAAAGAAGACTAAGGGGAGAATCTCATTAATAGTTACAAGTATTTAAAAGGTGCATGTCAAGAGAATGGGGTGGGCACTTTTTTCTGTTGTCTCAACTGATAGGATTTTTTCCTGCAGTATCCAGTGATAGGACTGGCTGTAATGAACAAAAGCTGGAACACAAAAAGTTCCACTTAAACTTAAGGAAAAACTATTTTGCTGTAAGAGTGAGGGAGCCCTGGCACAGGCTGCCCAGGGAGGGTGTGGAGTCTCCTTCTCTGGACATCTTCAAAACCCACCTGGATGTGATCCTGAGTGACCTGATCCAGGTGTACCTGCTTTAGCAAGGGGGTTTGGACTAGATAATCTCTAAAAGTCCCTCCCAACTCCTACTATTTTGTGATTCTGTGAACTGTCTTTATGTCAAACCATGTATTCTCTCATTTCTGATTTCCCGGAGAAAGCAGGCAGCTGTGTGGTGCTTAGTTGATGACTGAGGTTATCCATGAACCACAAACTCAAGTTTTGAGTCTGTAAGCAGTTTCAAGGAAAAGTAAAATAACACCAATGTCTATATATGTCATATCTGTAACACATCTATAGCAATACCACTGCAAACTATTATTCTACTCTGAACACAATTGTCCCTTTTGGGGACAGGAATAGAAAAAGTACGGTGGAAAACAAACGTTTCTGATACTTAGTAACTATTTATGAATGATAATCAATAACACAGAGCACATGTATTCATACTTTATGGTCTACTGTTTTTTAATTTTGGTTCTCTAAGGGTTGCAACATAATTATGATCTATCAATGCATTTCCAAAGCACCTAAAGGATCTTGCTTAACTTATGTCACAGTTTGCTAGATGCATGAAACTTTTGCATTAATAATGTGGTCTCAAATCAAAATTTTGTGTCTTGGTGCAAGACTGACAATAGATTAACTACTATGTTAAAAATTAGAAAACTTTCAACACCACCACCAAAGTGCTTAATCACATAGTTCTTTTAAGCATAAGAACAGTCCCATTGCACTACAGGAAAAAGTTATAAAACATAAAATTAAATGCAACTAAATTGGGTACAACTCACAAAGGAAAATGTGATTTGGGAAAATCTCTAAAGCATACTGGAAACAAATAGGCTTGTAAGACATGGAAGGCTGAAATTTTGTAGCCAGAGTTTCTCTTTATTATTACTAGTTTCGTACATGAAAGACACACCACAGCTGATGGCATGGGAAGGAAGAGTCCACCACCTAGAAAAATCATCTCTAGTCATGAAATCGGAAGAAAAAAAACACCTATTGAACTCTACAAAGAAAAAGCAACAATGCTAATTTCTACAAAAGCGGATCAAAGATAGATGCAGACAGTTGGGGTTGGGGGGAAAAAAGGAGATTGCTCTGTGTCTCCCTTGTGCTGCATGCAGTTAAGGCAAATCGACATAAGATTTCCAAGTCTTGTTGTATGTCCCTGAATTATCAGAACTCCTGTCAATGCCAACCTGAAGAACTATACCCTCAAGGTGTTCGACTGCACTGCAGTGACTGCAGGCAGCTGTGGGAGAAAGCAAAAGAAGAAAGAGGTCTTATGTTCGTCCCAGAGGTCCCATTGCAATGGACAGCAGCAAGTCAGACATGTTGTAGCTAGGAAGTTTGTTGGACAGAGACACAAAAGGGCTGACTCACACTGGCCTGCGAGGCTTGATGGACAAGTCCTGCCTTTTCATACCTGAACACAACAGTTTCATAAATAGGCACCAGTGTTCATAAAGTTATGCAAACTCAACCATCACATAAAAGCTTTCTACAGCTCAAAAATTTTAAGTTAAACTTTTGAAGAGAAAAAACCTGCACATGTTCCTTTGTCCATGAAAATAAAAACAGAAAACACAAAGCAACGGGTCCACCTGCTTTTTACTTTCACCTGTATTATTTCTTTATATCCATGTATTATATTTCTCCTATAATAATGGCATGCAGGAAAAAAAAAAAGGCACGTTTAACAAGTAACTTGCTTTATTTTGTAAAATCTGGGACAAGGCTTTGTTTTTCTATGGACAAGATGCAGACTACTGCTCTCAGGTCATCCTTAGTACCCCAGAGCAGCACAGCACCCAGTAAGACCTTCATTGGAACAGCTTTCATCTTCACTGCAGAAAGAGCAAAAATTGTGTCCTTGCTTCAGCAAGCCATACTGAATAAACCCTAACTTAACCCCAGATTTTTCCTGGATCACAACTAGAGTGACTCAGCATCTGTTAGGATTGAGCCCTAAGGACATATGCAAGAGGAAATTAGCAATTTCAATTTAAATGCTAATACTTATTCTTCCCAGTGAAAACTGAAGTATAACAAGTGATTTCTCATCACACAGAAACAGTCTTGATTGTTATTTAATGATCACAATGAATAGTTAGGAAGCATGAAATGAAGCTAATAAATCTTCTTTTGAGCCTGAAATTTTCAGCAAACAAAAGTACTCAAAGTTTACAAAAACAGCTCAGTCTGATTTTCTTCACCTTAAACTAAACTTTCCACGCTCTTCAGTGGAACTACACAAAAACAACCTGAAATGCCCAGTTACTTGAACAAATTTTTGGACTTTTTTTTTAGTGCTACCTAAATGATCCAGAAGACATCATATCAAACTCAAGCTTGTGCATCACACTATTCACCACAGGATTTGTTTGTCATCCAGAGATGAAGAAGTAAGACATACATTATGGAAGCTTTCTCCAGCTGCCTGGGGGAATACAGTTTGGCTTCTTTGGGCTTTAACGTATCTAAGCTATGTTCCGTTTCAAGTAAAGGTAATTTGAGCATGATTTTTGTTTGACAATTAAATAATTTTAACAATTCAACATTAAACAATTTAATAGCTTCATTAAAAATAGGCATCAAGACTGTCCTTTTTTTTCCCTGAAGGGAAAGATTAAATACAAGCTCAGGAGGCTCCAAGCCCTGAGATTTCTAAATTTTAGCAGTCAATGCCTAACATTATTTGTGATGGCTTGAATTAGTCACCACTAAAATGGCTACTCAGTTTAGTAGAAGCTTATTAGTTTATTCAGAAACTTGTAACAGTCAAATATCCATCACTAAGAAGCATCCATTCTAGAAGCTTCTTCATGCACCAATGAAAAACAATACTTGACAGTAACTTTAACTATGTAAAAACAATACTGTCACTACTTGAAATTTACCTGATTTTTCTTGATAATTTAAACATATATGTGCATGTGTGTATGCATGAGAGTTAAAACACTCCCCACATTACACTCCAGTACAAAAACAACAAAAACCAAACTTTTCCCAGAATGAAAGAGCATGTGTAAAACAACAGAAGCAATGCAATTCAATTTCATATGCATGATATTCTTTAAGTAGAGATATATGCATCAGACTCCAATTGGTTATATTGGCCACTGTATAGGGACAATTAGAATATTTCTAAAAGGACAACTGAATCTCTTACAGGTTCAAAATGTTCTTTACAACTTGTCCAATGAAGAAGAGGTTACAAGTATTCACTTTAGGTTACCTAGTATGTTACCTAGTACCTAGTATGGCCAAATTGAAAAATCAAAGCCCATCTGTCTAAACTGTAGGTTGCTGAAGACGACAGCCTGGATTAGATAGGTCAAGAGAATAGAAAAAAGACACTCTGGCAAATGAGGGACAGAAGTTAAGGATAATGCTGAACAAAAACAGAAGAAAATGATGCTACAGGTGTTTATTTCAACACATTCCCCTCCAGCGTCTGCTTGACTTCCTATCCACCCTAAATGTAACCTGCATGTATGTGCATTATGTTCTGATCATACCACACTTTACCTCTCACCAGGATCCCTGACTGGCTCTCTATATTCAGTATACAAATAAGGATGGCACATAAAACTAAACCTTATCTGCAGGATGTCTGCTTTATTTACTGCATATATGAGAAAGCACATCGGAACTGCTGGAAGCAGCAGGCACAGCAGCAGACCAGTACACATCCCTGTTCAGTTTATGAAATGGGCTGAGACAAACACACATTCTGTGCTTCAAATCCTGCTACAAGAATGGCAGTATCAGCAAAAAAGCAGACAAAATCTGAGGCATGTAAGTTTCAAAGAGCTGCAAACAAATCCACAGAGGACTGTCACAACCTTAAGTATAAATTGTCTGTTCAAATATATTGTTAAAAATGGATTTTTTTCCTACATGAGAGCAATCAATCTTAAATCCTCAGTTAATGAAGCCACAGGGACATGAGACCCATCACAAAAGTTTTCAAAGAAAAGCACTTACTCAAGTAATAGTTGAAGGTATTTTTAAATAAATTTGTACAAAAAATGTTTTAGACATTTAATGCTTCATAAGGAAAAAAAGGAAGCAAAAACTAATTTTCTTTCTCCTTTCTAAACATTGCTCTAAAACTACTTAAACATTTACATTAACAAAATGTAACTCAAGAACCCAAGTTCCTTTAAATTTCAGTAGTAATAACTACTTTTCAAAGTCTTATCCTTGAACTTAAATCACACTGAGTATATCTGTAGTAAAATTAGGGTGGAAAAAGGCTTCTGACCAGCCAGGTTTCCTTGTCATTACTTGGCAAGATAGAAGCACTTCTCAGACAGCAAGAACAAGCTCATTCACCAGAACAAAACTGGTGTGGCAGCTCTGTACAGAAAGACTGCTCAACACAGCCACAGTGCTCAGTAGCAATGTGACCCAATCAAGAGCTTTTGTAAGGACCTATTTTCAGTTGTATAATTTCACTTTGAAAAAATTGCAAGAAGCTTTCTCACAGGCTGACATACCCCTACCAATCAGAACCATTTATGGATTTACTTGTAGCAATATATTAAATTCAGTATACACATACAGCAAATCTTTCTTATATGCATACTTTTAAATTTGACAAAGCTTCTTACTAGAAGACCTCAGCTGAATAAGAGCTTGCAAGTAGGGCATCAGAACCATGCCTCTTACTGAGATTATTGCAGTATGACCTTTCAAGCCATGTGTATTTGGCTAGGTTAGTTATTTTAAAAGAAACAAATCCTTTAAAATAAAGTCATCCAAAGCTTGCATTCTCTTTCAGACTCAAAATCAGCTCCTGTGGGAATGAACTAAGGAAAAATAAAGTCACTAGCATAAAAGAGGGAGGTTGGAAAGCTACAATAATAAAGTATCTGAAACACAACACAGTCTTTACATAGTGTTTAAAATTATTTTGAAATCACAGAATCATAGAATGGTAGGGTTGGAAGGGACCTTTAGAGATCATCTAGTTCAAACCCCCTGCAGAAGCAGGTTCATCTAGATCATGTCACACAGGAAATCGAAGCATTTAACACTCTCAAAGGAGTTTTTGCTAGCTTGAGACAAGAAGAACAGAAGTCATACCAGAAACTGTCTGGAAATATGTAGTTGAGGTGAGAAAGAAGAGAACGTAACACAGAGTCAGGAAGCTAGCCAGACAGAGGAGGCTGAAGTGATCATGGATTCCCAATGAAGAATTGAGAAGACAGTCAAGCTTAGGAGAGAGGAGATAAAGAAAATCAAACCATAAACCAAACAAATCTACAGGCTTAGTAAGGGGTGGAGTAAAAGATGTACACCTCAAATAAGAGGTGCAGATATACACTCGTATGAATGTGTTGGCAGGAAGTAGGAACCAGACAAGAAGCTGAAGGAGGACAAGCCTGAGTCCTAGAACTAGGACCAAAAGTATTGGGCAGAGTAGCTAAGACTACTGCAAGAACCAGCATCATTAAGTTTAGAAAGACTGGGGGAAACAGTCTACTACTTCCATCACATAGTACTTTTTATAACAGTGCTTCCTTATCTGGGAGGTAGTGAAGTAACACGAGCCACTTCAAATCTACGTGCTTTACACTAAGATGAAATGAATCTTTACTTGGTTGCTAACAGAGATGAACCAGAACACCAAAAAACCACTATTCTTTAGCATCTCAGAACGACACTCCAGACCATGTGGAAATAACGTTCAGAATCAAAAAGAAAATCCAATTTGCAAAGGAAATATTTTGCTGCCTTAACCATGCATGTAATCTTTTCTCCTGTCTTGCACCATTCATTCGCGCTTCCAACTTTTGTGGCAAATGAAGCAGGAGCCACGTGGACAACATTGTATTCACTGTGCAGTCTTGAATCCTCCCTAGCACACAGGCATCATCCTATTGAATGAGGCCATGGGAACAGTAAGCAGCCTCGTAAGCTGAGTCTGTGTCCTAACGTGCATAACAGGTACAATTATGATTGTCTGCCTCTCCTACTCCCTAGTCAACATATTTTCCTTATGCAACATTAACATTCTTCCATGTTTTGTCCACACATTTCCAGACTCCAGCGATTTCAGAGTTGTGAGTGGTGCATCGCTTTAAAAATAGCTTCACTTTCAGCAGAAAATAGTCTAAGAATGAATGCCTGCTCTTGAAGTTACAATACATAAGACAAGCAACAGGAACTGTTGTTTGCAAGAATTATCCAGCTAGCTAAACAGGTTTTTTTCAAGAAAGTTCTATGTTTGCTTACAAACTAGACTACCTATTAGAATCAAAGATAATACACATAAAGTACATTAAAAGAGTTGCAACTGCAGCATGCCTATCTTTCTTAAAGCCAGAACCAAAGAAATAAGAAATTACATTATATAACATCCCCCATCCACTCACTTCTTACCCCTGCACCCTGGCTTACTATGGCACGCAGTATACAGTGTGACAGGCTATTAGGGTACGGTACAGAAAAGTTACCCGTGGACAATACTCCATTTGTAGTAGAGATCAAAGTACTGTTCAGTCTCAAGATTGGCAGAAATTGCTATTAACAAACAGAAATGTTCAACACAGGCTATGAAAAAAATCCCCCAAACAAAACTAACAAATCCTAAACTCAATCACCAAAAAATACCTAATCAAAATTTGAAGAAAAACTTTCAGTAAAGACTAGTCAGTGCCTAAGGTAAAGAAACAAAAAGAAGGTAAGTGCTCTGATGCACTATGGAAACAGAAATGCATCTTACTTCTTCCTGCAACTATTTTTCCTACGGCAGCATGGAAAATACATTTTGGTCTCTTTATTTACGATGTTTAGAGATCTTATTTGTTATTCTGTCCACATGGATAAAAACAAATCTTATGAAAAAAGCTTCTCGAGTTTGATGATGTTAAATTTCAGTATGTAGTATAGGCTAAGTAACTTTGTGTACTTGAGGTTTCTGAAAGTTTTCAAAGCATCCAAAACTCTATACCATAACAAGAGTTAAGAATCAGACAACTCTGTGAGACTGCACTTAGGTGCTTCATGAAAGCTTTGAAAGGATAATTTGTTCCTTTGACAAGTTAAGAGTTTCATTCCATTCAAAGAGCTCTTAGTAAATATTCCTAAATGGATATCATGGTAAAGAGGAAAGCTGAAAATGCATAAAACCTGGCAAAAGAGATGGTCTAAATATTTTCATCAAAATATCAGTCCTAATCACCTTGTCATTGGACTATCTACACAGCAGACTACAGAATTATAACTCCTTACCTAAACAGAGGATATAAACAAGAAAGAAAAGTCATTTGATTGAGCCAGTCAGCCACGGTTCCAAAGAAGCCACTTCAAGACACACAACTAAGTTTAAATAAAATACGAGGATGACAGCGTTCATCTCTAAAATGGGAAGCAGGAGGAAAGACATTATCCTAAAACCAAACCCTATGAAATGAGCTTCCAAAGCTAAAGTTACACTAGGAAGAAATGCAAACACACTAGGGTACAAAAAATGGAAAATTTAGGCACCAGAACGTACATACTGGCTCACACAAGTCCTTTAGTAAGAGAGTAAAGAAAGTACATAGTTATGGAATCAGAACCAAAGTATTTCAAAAGTATCAAACACTTAAAAGCAGAAGTAACTTGCTTCCTTTGTTATAAAACATATTGGAAGTTGTGTAATTTACCATGTTGAAGGAAAGATTTAAATTATTCAATTACTAGAGAAAAATCAAAGAAGTTAGGGGGACCTAAGACTCACTGAGGGAGTAGGCAATAAAATGGGTAGACTAAAAAAGTATTGACAAATTAAAGCAATAAACACTCCATACATAATATAAATCATCTAGAATTATACAGGAATCTAAGCCACAAACTTAAGAACTCTCAATTCCTTTAGAGGATCCCATAAAACATTTAGCTCTTCTGCAATCACAGAGGTAATAAAAACAACAAACTTAGCCTTAATAAAACCTGGAATAAAAAAATGCCTCGAAAGCCATTAAATCATCACAATAGAAGTCAACTGGTTGTTATACCAAAGCACAGTGCTCAAATCACGGTATGCTAAGTGCTGGAAAGCAGAAAGAGAATCAGAGATACTGGAAGTACCCACTAAACTGGAACTTCATTTTCACTCAAGTGAAACTGTATGCAGATAGTAAGGACTGCTCTTCTTGAAGAGAAAACATAGCCAACACATGCACAAAGTACAGCATGGCATCTAGAACAAATGGGAACTATTTCTTTCTCTTTCCTTTTCATGTGAAAACATGGAAATGCAAAACGAAACCCAAATGTAACCATACCAGAACTGAGAAAGGAAGGTATTTCATTCCTAGCCTGCCAAGTAACCTGTGCATTTCCTTCAAGGAGGACAAAAGTAGGAGCTAGACAACACACTAAATGAGATTTTAAAAGATTATTTATTTACAAATATAACAAGATAGTCACAGTTATAATATTCTCTAAAAACAGATGACAAGATTTATGTATCCATATAGTTGGATCTAGAGGACTACCTAAATAGTAGACTTTACAGTAGGTTTGTGCCGTAAGTACATTTTGCCCTATATTTCCAAAGAAAGGAAGCATCCTCAAAGGAAGGTAGACATTATTAATGATTCTCGAGAATGTAGGTGTAAAGTACCAGCACAAACTACAAATTAACCAACACATGACATCCATACCAGTGAACTTCAGGAGACAGCTTTTTCCTCCAGAGAAGGCCTTGGTAAAAATGAGAAGAGTAGTGCAACCTGAACCTGTCAACCCTTAAGATTCTGTGATTCTGTGAATGCTAAACAAATAAATTACAAAAAATATATATTCAAAGCACAAACAAGTGCTAGAAAAGGCCCTTCAGACCTCTTGCTTCAAGATACATGCCAACAAGCTACAAGAAATAAGGTGAAAGTTTTCCTTGCCCTGTAGATACTCCTTAAATCCTGGGTTTCTTCCACTTTTCTCTATGGCAATAGACCCCAGTGTCACCAACAGAATGGACAATGACACACACAAACGGATGGTCCAAACCACTCTAGTAGCAGCTACCTTCCTTACCATTAAAATGCTGCTTCTTTTCCTCTAATTTATTTTACCATTTCTTAAAGACACACGCTATTCTTTGTTCACATTATCTGATTTTAGAGTACAACAGAGAAGAATTAGATAAATAAAAGTAAAGTGGGAGGAGGCTGCCACCTCTCAAAATGAAGTGCTAGTGTCTATCCTGAATGCCTCCAAAATCCTAAGAGTACCTGAAAGGTACTACTCACCAATCCAGAAGAGTTTCAAATTTGAGAGTCAAGCTGTAAGGATGCCACAGTAAAAATAAAACTAACCCACACTAAAATATTCTTTTCCTGTTGATTTTAAAATGGATGAGTTGTACCTAGGATCAATTTTCCCTAGCAAACTTGTTTTACTAAATAAACACATTTTTCCCTTTGTTGCAGGCAAATCATGCAGATGGCAGTTCACTTGAAAGAAAGTTTCTGCAAATATATTTAAATAAATGGACTATGATCCCCACTGAAATTTAAAAGTGGACATGACAAATAGATGAAAACGTGAATTCTCATTAACACCTCTGATAACCTTAGTCCAGCTGTACTTTCTCTCACCAAGATGTCCTTCACATCCAAAAACCAGAAGTGAAAAACGCTAAATAGGACCTAAGCACTTTGTAAAAGATGTTACTTCCATAGTAAGTAGGAAGGTCAGAATCTTATTTAACTTTGAAAATTGGCTCTATTAATAAACAAAGACATAATTTTGTACCAAATAAAACTTCCTTTAATCTGGAAATGCACTAGTTTATAAACTTTTCTTTATTTTTACCTGTTTCAAGGGAGTAATACATGAAACCAAGGGAAAACAACCTTGCAAAACAATGTCACAGAGCACTCAAAAACATGATCCAACCTAAGTGCCTTCCTTCAGCACCTACTAACAGCTATGGAAATGCTCTAGTAAAAAGAGAGACCACTCTCATAAAGAAAACATTTCCAAATAGCAGATAATTCAGGAAAGTGGTGAAAAAGCTCCACTGTGTGAAAAATTCTTCACATCAATCATTAACAATATTGTTGTGTCTTCACATACTGTATAGGAAAGATATAAAAGGATATTAATGTTTAAAGAGGCAATAAGCAGAGTAAGAGAATAACGAAGACTAATATGACTTGTACTGCAAAAGCTCCCAAAGGCCCTGTTCTGGATGGGAGTTGCACAGTGCTACGTTTGGTAACAAAGATGAGTCCCCATCTAAGAAACCACACACCTCCAAGGCAATTAAACAAAAAGAAAACTAACTAGGATATTAATCTGAAGTGTGAAACAGCTCTGGTTTTTAAATACGATATGCTTCTGGAGTTTGCACTATCACTTCAGTCTAGAGAAAGAGAGGATTACAATACTCTTCTGACAACCTGACTCAGGAATATTAAGGGATGCTGAGGAAGAAAATGAAACAAAAAAAAATTGCCCTCTCAATCAGAAAGTGCTTTGTTCACACAAATGTTGCTTATCCTAAAGAAGGGGGGCGGGGGAAGAGATTGCTTGTCTGTTTAAGTTGTAAAAAGAAGATTCTCCGATTATTTAACCTTTAGGTTTTTTGGGTTGGTTTGGTTTTTTGGATTTTTTTTTTAAAAAACTGGAACTGGTTGTCTAATTTCTATAAAATTCCCTTTAATCCACAAAGAAATAGTCAAAGTCCATTTCCATTAAAATATTAGCCTTTCACTTGCATTAAGCATCCTTTATAAAACATATTTTAAGAGAACATTGCAAGAAAATGGCTGGAAGTCATCCCAGAAACTACTGCCTTATATATCCTCTCTGTAATTCAGAAGAAAAAGACATTATACATTATTCTAGAGTGGGAGACAGAAAAGAACAAATCATTGTGGATTCAGCATTTGCTGCCAGACAAGAAATGCTTTTTACACAGCAGGAATGTCCCTTTTAAAACACATACAGAATTCTTTGTCAAGCTGAAAAGATTTAATCACTGACCAACAAATTTTCTGTTCACTTTTGATAAGTTGAAAGTCAAAGAGAGACTATAATCACAGTTCATCTGCAGAGTGATTAACATCAATGCATGAACTTATGCAAGTACTTGGTCAAAAAAGTAATAAGTGGAACCTTCGTCTCCAATGATCAATATAGCAACAATGTGAAAAATTCTGTTATGGTCATAGATTGGTTTCCTTTTTCTGTCATTGTGTAATATCATAAGAACAGATTTGACATGACTGTCATTTAAAGATGCAAATACAGTAACAATTAAAGATTGTGCTTTCAGGATTATTCCCGTTCTAAAAGCTCTGAATATGAGCATTTCTAAAATCCACCATTCAACATTAAATACTGAAAATTAAGTTAATACATCCTACTCATCCTTAATCCAGTAATACCTTTAAGTTCTGATGCACCTAACTGCAAAGCATTGCTGTAGCTAACGATTATCCCAAGCCAGATAGATCCTAAGAAATCCCTTAAGCCCCCTTCTTCCAGAGGGATGAAGCAAGACTTGAAGGTAACATACAGAAAATACATGAGAAAGTAGCAGAGATACTAGAAAGCAGGGCAGCATCCAAAAATTAAGCTCTTAATAGAAACTTTCCATTTAAACGGCATCTTGTGTCAGTCTTTGCAGTTATTGTGCAACATACAGCAGCTACAGCCTGATTCAAACCCTGCTTACACAGCCTGGAGCTGAGGTACACAGCATAGAGAGAGCCCAGCGTAGCCAAGAGCCACCTTGAGGACAAAGCTGATAAAACCAAAAGCTGCTAGGAAGAACAAACACATACAAAAACTATTTGTCTTTAAAAGCAATGAAACACCTAAATAGCAGTAATAGTCACTCTGTGCATGTGTGGTTATATACACCACCTGGTTGCAGAAGCTTGCAGTCACTGAATGCTCATGTGCAAGGCCTTAGGGGTGAGGCCTGGGACACAGGGCAATTGCTGCACTCAACAGGACATTTGCATACGACTACTTTTTACCCATCTCCACTTGTTTGCTCCCTTCTCCATTGCTTGAAGCACAACGGGCTGATCTAGTGCCCAGAGAGAACTCATCGATGTGAACTCAACATTACAGATGTTAAGTTTTCTACTACCCTCTGAAGCTGATGTCTGAGCAAAGCCTGAGGAGCAGCTCAAAGACTGGAACCCCAAAAAGTACACATACTGAGCTCCCCAAACTAAAATGTTAAATATCTATCAATACCTTTGAGAACCTTGACTCCCTGGTGCCCTTTCCATCCTCAGCATCTGTACAACCATACTCATTAACAGCCAAAAGTCAGATTAACCTGCTTAGCACAGCTAACACTAGTGTTAACAGTGTAGGAACGTGTTTAAATTTGACACTGAGTAATTATACTACATCATATGCATTTAAAGTGCATTGTTCCAAAGGCACTCTCAAATTGTTGCAGCACTGTAGATAATTACGTATAGCAGTCAGCACACTGGAAAAAGATGAGGAAATGTTCCTGACAAAGTGAAAGGAGCTGGTGTGCTCTGAACATAATCTGAAGGAAGAATATGGGTGTTGCATAGCACGTAACCTATAAATTAAGCTGCCAATAAAAAGAAAGAGAGAATAGGCAAAATAAAAGCAAATGAAGAAAAATAGCTATTTCTTCTAAGGAAGCTCAGCTGCCGAATCCTTTGCTATAAATCTAATTGTATGTATTTTAAAATCCAAGATTACTTTGTTCTAAACATTGTTTCCTAGATATCAAAATCAGCACAGAGGACTGTGTATTTCTTCGTACAGATTTGACAGGCTACTGTATTATACTTCTAATGCTTCCTGGTATTTCACAACAGTTAATTTAGAAAGAAGCCAAAAGCTATGTTAAAAAAAAAGTTGTCTCTGTAGAATATTTTCATGAAACATATTGACAGCTAATAGCCCCTAAAAAGAAAAACAACTGGCGGGTGAGAAAGAGTTCTACCTAAAATGACTGATGAGGAAGAGGAAGGGAAAGGCAGCAAGCGAATTTGCAGTAAAATACAGTGTAACTATTGATCTCTGTAATCGGTAGCAGGTTATCTTTCAGATCACATGTACTTTTATAGTTATACAAATGTCCTTGTTTGCTCAACAGTGAAGGTCTTAAATCAATTGACCTGATTTTTTTTCCTTCTTTTTTGGCAAGGGCTGAGGACTCCTATCAGTATTTTTGTTAGCATTTAAAGAAAAAAAAAAAAAAAAACAAAAAAACCCACCAAAACCACATAGAAACACATGAAATGTGTTTCTAAGTGAAAAATGATGTTGTAACAGAAAATTACTCCATTAGCATAATTAGAATAAGCAATCCTATAGCAGCATAGCAGTTACATCAATATGAAATCTGGTAAAAGACAGTTTTAAAATGCTCTTACACAACAGAAAATCCAAAAAGGTTGAAGGCTCTCACAATGCTGAACTTACACACAAAATGAACTACAGGTAATGGTGCTGATAGATGTATGACTCTTACCCGTGAGTACAGCTTTTGCTGAAGGGTCTGCCAGATCCAGTGCAGATTTCCCATCGGTGTTTCGAATGTTTGGATCAGCTCCGTGCTGCAGCAGCACTGTGCAGGGAAAGCAGAAACAGTATCTTACCTCAGGTATACACAGATTATTTACTGTTAAATGTCTCCTCGGCATGATGAAGGCATAAACACACATTGCACTATTTCCTTTCTTTTTCCTTCTGTTTTTTTTTTTTTTTCCTTCTTTTTTGTTGTTATTGTTAGGCACTGCAGCAAAGGATGTTCTCCCGAGTAAGGCTAAGTTGGCAAGTTAAGATATAGTAAGATCACATGACTTTGCATGATAAACACGAATCCCGAATCTCTTGCAATACTGAAGTTTAGGTTCCTCCTGACAGCTAGCTGGGAAGCTCTGCATTCACTGACTCACACTGAGAAATCTGCTGTGGAACCTGCTCCTGCATTTACTACCACTACCACTGCTTGTTATCACTCCTGTTCCTTTTCCTGCCGAATATCCCAAGTCACTCCGCCTCTGTAAATCTGTAATGCTCCAGCCTTTTAGTGGTTCGTCACTGGCACACAAAGTCCCACAGCATAGCAGTTTGCCTTCAAGAAGTGCAACAAATAGGGTAAGATGGGTAGCCTGGTACCCTGCAGTCTGGATGTTCAGAGACTATTATTCTCAAGGTATTTCTTTTCCCTACTAAGCCTATTAACGTATGAAAATTCAAGTACATAAAAACACTTGAAATGCAATATGCAACCATATGGCTAGGAAGGTACCGATACAGTAAATTAACATGTAGCAAAGCTCATTAAAAAAAAAGAGGAAAACACTATTTCACCTGTAAATTCTTTTGATCAGAAACAACATAATAATAATGTAATTCAGACCACATCCCCTCTCAAGATCAAGGCATTTTCTACAGAATTGGAAAACAAAGCCCAGAGCAACTTTAATGGTCTAATAAAAAGACTCCCAATTATCTATTTCCCCAAATGTCATGCAAAATAAGGACAACAGATTACAAATTCTGAACAACAGTTACACACTTACTTGGCATATGTGTGAATAACACAATAGCACACATTGCTGCAGAGACTCAAAGTCAAGGAGACAAATAATAAAAACAAGTAGTCATCTACGGTTGATTATGAAGCCACGTCTGTTGAGATACAGCTGGATTAAAGGAGTCAAGACAAAGAAATATTTGCAAACATTTTCTGTAACTAAAGGTACAAAGATGCTTCATTGACCAGATTCTCCAGGAAAAAACATAATCCAATCCAGAACAAAAGTCATGACCAACATTATATTACATAAACCACTTTAACCAGCAAAAAGCTTTCCAGAAATAAACGTTTTTCTAAATAAAATTTTAATTTGTATTATTTATTTTATCCAATGCTCCCTTCTTATACAATTCTGACTTTAAATGCTTTTACATTGCCAAATTTCAACTTTCGGCTTACACGATGCTATGCTACACGTTTGACTTAAGCTGAACTCCTGCAGCAGTCTGGTGCATTGATGAAGTAAATGTACTTATTTTATATTTTGCTAAGAAAGTATAACTGCCTCATGCTTTTGAAAGAAGATTCAAGTGGGCAGATTGGGCTTTTCCTAGGAGAGTTTTTGTTTGGTGGTGGGTTTTGACCTTCTTTTGCCTCCATCAAGACAAAGACACCAGGCAGTGTTAGGTTACTGGCTTGACTTGATGATCTTAAAGGTCTTTTCCAATCAAAAGGTTTTTATGATTCTATGAAAGTGGAAAAAAAATCCCCCAAACCAGCTACCATGTTCTCACAGAAGCTTATAAGTCCTGACACTTATTTTTCTGAAGATGCTATCCATGCCATCTATGCTACTAACCCCTTAGAGATCTAGACAAGTTTGACTCTGAGACAGCTTCATAAAGGAAAACTCCAGCATGACTGGTGAATGGGCCTTTTGGTAGATTTTTTTTAAACACAGTAGGTAGTACAGAAAGTAAGTATGGAGGGAAAAACTCAGTATGTCCTGTCTCTGTTCTCTTGGACCCCGCTAGTCAATCTGTACTCTGGAGGAGAGGGAAACCATTTGTCTCAAAAGGCATCAGGATAAGAGTGGGACCCTACAAAAGGGAACCAGTAACTAAGTGATTACCAGGAGAAAGCAGGCAGTACAAAATGACGAAACCGCACAGAGTGGATTTGAAGACAGAGAATGATCCACATGGCAAAAGCATGTGACGAAGAACTTGAGGAGAAAACAGAACAAAATCATGTGGCAGTGGAAGAGATAATAGCTCAGTCAAAAAGTCCAAGAAGAAAGATGAAGAGAGAGGAATGACTGGAATTTGCCCAGAGTTTGAGACCTGGACACAAAGCCAAGCTAAGGCAAGCTGGGCTGCAAGAAAGGTGACTTTGAAAAAAAGGAGAGGTAATAGGTATAGAGACGTCAAAGGGCTCTACAACTGCCTGAGTTCAGTGTTGAAACAGAAGCATGGATTTTTAAGTCTCTTAATTCTTCAGTCCTGTGCAAACCAACCAAGAGTGCTTCCCTGCTACTTCTGCTGGCACATGCAGAAGAATGCCAATGCAGTAGTGCTTTTAACTCCTCTCCTGGCTAAAATGACTAAATATTATATAGTGTATCTAACCCTGCTCAGTCATGGTAATGAACCATGAAGAGGTTTGGCATGGCTTAAAACATGTAAGATACATTAAAAAATTACTAATAGTGCTTAAACTGGTTAGAAGCCTGCAAAACCCCTCAATTAGCAACTGCCTGTGAAACATGCACTTGAAGTAGACAAATTAGGTTTAGAAAAAAAGAAGCTGTCAGATCTCAATTGCTGTAACCATCAGCCTTATCCTTCTTGTCTCTTCAATCACTCATCACACTTGTCGTACCCTTTCCAGCCTCTCCAACAGCCAAGAGTATGGTACTGCAGATAGCGCCTTTATTCAGTCCTAGAGACAGACCTACCTTGTGAAATGAAAGCAGTAGCATCTTTGGAGAAGAAACCAATCATATGAATAAAGAATGTATTAGAATGCAGATGAATAATGGAAGCGAATTCAGGTCACAAAGGCAACCTTATTCTTACATTTCCTCTACTGACTTTGATTCTATCCTCTCCACACTTTTTTAGTACGTAATCTCACAAAAACATATCCAAGTAAGCAACGTTGTTATCAACATGAATTAACAAAAGAAATCTGGCATTTCATGTTTAGCCTATTGCTGTAACACGGTTGTACTTTTATACCCAGCAAACCACAGGTAGCTTCTAATTGAATGTTTTCCTGTTTGTTCAAAATCTTTAACACTTTAGTTCAACAAAGTCTCCTCTAACCACAGGGTATTTGAGATCTAGACCCAGTGTGTCTCTCTTTTCCTTTTCAGTGCACCAGGGGTGTGTAAAAATGTCAAGACAGATCTCCTGTTTGAGAAAAACATTTCACTTAAAATGAAACCCTACAGAAAAAGCCATTCGAGCTAACTGTAACTATTTTGGATTTCAAATATTGCACACTAGTTTTGGAGGATGGTTTCTCAGTAGCCCAAAAGGAACTGCAGCAATAGTTTCTGCCAAGAGACTGTTGTTAATGGGCAAGTATATGCACAGTGTGCACACAAATTCACTCCTGGAAGTTTGCTAAATAGCATATTTTGATATGCTGGTTTATTTCCTCTGGATAGTGAGGATATTGAGGTGTATTACTTTTCTGTACTGCAGTCACATCCCTTAATAACCTAGCAATACCACTGCCCAGCTATCGTTGCCTTTCCTATAGCCCATATTGTACATAAAGCATAAAGAAGCTCTTGTTTTAATTGAATCTTCATACTGTGTATGGACATCCAAGTCCTGTAAACTTAACTACAGAAAAAATACAGACTGGTATGGAGTTACAGTTTTACCCTCTGCTACTACACATAAGTTTCTGGTCTTCACATACCATCTGAAGTCCTTTAGTTAATTAACACTGCTATTATACCAGATCAGTACTAGAGATAAGAAAGGCCACATTCTTCCCAACAAATATAAACAAAAGTTATAGTATTGCACAGATCATGAACTACAACCACTAATTATTTCAAAGCACTGCCAAGTTGCTACAGCAGCATGAATCCTAAAATCAAACACTCGGCCCACAGCCTCCTGGCACAGGTATTTTGAACTGTGAAGCTAACCAACACTACCTCTTGGCTGTTCAACTGTAAACCCACAAAGAGCAAATAATTTTACTTTTGGCAGTTTCGACCTTCAGATTTTCTGCAAGGTATGGCAAAAACTTCCCTGGTGCCTCTACAGCAACAAGAAGGGAGGGAGGAAGGAAGGAAGGGAAGGAAAACCAAAAAGTTTTTCTACATATAAACCATCACCCAAGTACTTAGCACTTCTTCACACTGTCTCACTTAAAAGTTTACCAAAGGAAAATATATTTGAGTGAAAACCAGAAATGGAATGGGAAGGGGTGAGGGGGGAAGAATCATTTTGGCTGTTCCAATATTAGGCACAAAGATGAGAATATTTCTGTTATAGTCTGTCTGGGCCCAATATCCACATGCATCCTGAGTACACTTACAGGAAAGCTGATGGAAAAGTTCACATTTGGTTCCAAATCAAATGCACCTAAGTACAAAACAAGGACACAGCCAAACCTTTGGGTGAAAAATTGCAAGAACAACAGGCAGACTTTCCAGAAGCATCTGTACTTTAACATACCTACTGCTTTTAATTACATTTCCAGAGTTTTCAATTCATCGCAGCTCTACCATTGCTTCCTCTCTCTCCACCAGTTCCATCACCACTTGCTGCTGCCTTGTGCTCACCGTCTCTTCCAGCTATGCTAGTTTAGGATATATCCTTTCTTCCCTTTTTGCAACTTCACCTTCTGAAGATGATCCATAAAGGTCCTTTCCAAACCACATTACTGTAGTCTTACCTACTTATTCTCAAAGTATCAAGATAAAGAGCAAACAACCTCAGAGAAAGCCGTTCTTTTGACTCAACACGTGCACTACCTTCCATCTCTCTAAAAGATATCTTTGAAGCTGGTCAGTCACTCACTAACTCTTAGGTTCCGGGAACATGTACATATCTCAGTACTAATCCCACGCAGGATATGTTTCCACATAAAACAACCCAAAAAAAGAAGTGCTAATTAACTCCATATTCTGGAAACATCCAGACAACACATTGGAGCCTAGATTTTTTTTTTTTCCAGCCAATGCTAAATGCATCATCTTCCCTAGCTATTTCTACATGTAAAACAAACCACTACAAAGTTTTGAAGCTTCTCTCATGTTACAAGAACAATAATTATTTGCCTAGCAGTTACAGTTCTGATTCAGATCCAATAATCCCATTTTGGCAAGTTACCAGATACATAAGCCTTTTTGCTAAATGATCCCTAGTAACAAAAGCGATAATACTCTACTTTTAGCCTCATAAACTTGAATACACGAGATACAGCTAATAACATTAACCACAACTGTGGTTAACTTCCATCATTAACTTTCACCTCTGGGAGCAATCCCAGTCTTGGCTGCATGATTAAGAAAAAGGCTATATTCATCAGCCATCAGAATTATAAGGAGAAAATATGAGAGACAGTATCACTAGAGAGACTGCACACAGCTGTAAGGGTTTGAATATTACTCCATAGTCTCAAACACAACTGTGAGCTCAGCTAAAAGGAGTTGGAAAAAAAACAGAAGAACAGGTTCTATGTTCTCAACTGCCATTCTATAGTGAAAAGCCATCAAAGCTGAATGAAAAGAGGATTATGGAGCAGAAAGGCTAAGAACAAAGGATTTAGTTTGGAGTCAGGGTAGCATAAAAGCAATATGCAGACATATACAGAAGCACTGCAGATGGTTTAGTGGTAAGAAGAGATGATAACCAGGTGGCAGTTCAGAGATAGAAGGATAGGAATGCATTTGACAGAAAAGACACAAGAACATGAAAAAGCACGTAGAAGAACCAAAAAGAAAGAATGAAGGCAGGGTGGACAAACAAATCCTGAAGGGAATTCCAGGAGAAACACAGTAGAAATCTACTTGGCTGTAGGTATGGCAAGTAAGGAAAGTTGCAGAAGACTGGGTCTTCGGTAACAAAAGTGTCTGCAAACAGTACTGCTGAAGACTTCAAAGTCTGGCATTATGGGGGATGCTTTGTAAGGTTTTATTGTATTCAAATAGCAGACTGCATTGGATTCATCCAGGCTGAGAGTTGCTTTTTCTAAGGCAAGGATTAAGGACCTTGCTAAGTTTGTCCAACTAGTCTCAACATCCCTGGGACAAAAAGACCATGTAGAATAGTACTTAGCTTAAAGAGGAGAAGAGAGGGTCCAAATATCAAGCTCCAGAGGAATAAGGAATATCCAGTCAGATGAAAACAGGCCACAATTCAAGACAAAGGGGAGGAGAGCATGTATTTTTTTATCCTTCCTCCCAATTTAAGAATAAAAATTAAAAAAAAAAAAATCGAAGCACTGCTAAGAAGGGTAAAGCCACAGCTCCCTCACAAAACAGCACTGCCACAGGCTACAGCTGCCCTAGGCCAGGCTGGCAGAATCGCCACTGCCCACCCTGCTTTGGGTGGTTACAAATGAACAGGATTATTTCGTTGCTCTAGTTAAAGAGTACATCTAAATATTACCAGCCAAAGTCCTGGTGGGTCAGTGTTGGCTGCAAGTACTTCCCATCATTTTGCCCTCCCTATTTCCCTTTTCAGGGCATCCCAGTTTTCCATTATCCCAGACAATGGTTTTATTCCCAACCAACCAGCGTGTTGGTTTTGCTCTTTGTTGGGGCCAGACAGAGCAAGAGACACATACATCGACCACAGTAGTATGAAGCAGACGAACAGAAGCTTACAAAAGAGTCCCACTATGCTGAAACAAAAAAAACAAAATGCAAAGGGAATTAGAACAGTGATCTCCAATAGCATAGACAGAAAGAAGAGATTTGACAGCAGGAGAAAGCAGCATGCAATTAGCAGAGGCAAAGTGATGCAGTTCTGAGCAACAGAAAAGCCAGGGAATGTTCATGTTAGGAACCAAGAGGGGAATGTCTGTGAAATGCCTCCAGGGAATTACAGTATGTTCCTCTAAAACAAGGTGACAGTCACTCAGTTGAAGTACCTCTATACCAATGCACACAGCATGGATGGCAAACAGGAGTTGGAAGCTACTATGTAGCTAGAAAGCTATGACCTATCACTGAAACATGGTGGGAAGGATCACACAACTGTAGTGCTGCAATCAGTGGCTAGAAACTGTTCAGAAGGGACAGGTGAGGAAGGAGCAGGTGGATGCACTCTATGCTAAACAAATAGATTGTCTCTGCAGAGCTGCCTTTGAAAAACAGCAACGAACAAGTTGAGAGCTTATGGGTAAAAATTAGGGGCCAAGTCAACCAACCTCATGGTTGGTGTCTACTACAGACTACCCAGCCAAGGAGAGCTGCTTGTCCAACTGCAAGAGGGATCCCACTTGCAGGCTCTGATCCTGCTGGGGCATTTCAATCATCCCAACATCTGCTGGAAAAGCAGCACGGCAAGTTGTAAGCACTTCAGGAGAGTCCTGAAGTGGATTAGGGATGATTTCTTAATGCAGGTGATAGAGTCCAACCTGAAGACAAGTGTTAAAAGACCTGTTGTCTACCAACACAGATTAACTAATTAGGCACGTGAACACTGGTGGCAGCTTGAGATGAAGTGGTCATAGAATCATAGAAT